>JXTB01000870.1:48255-83334 GCA_002914805.1 Parasponia andersonii | reverse complement strand
AGCACCCATCAGATTTTTATGGTCCAGAAAGAGATATCGGTTTACCTCATGGGACCGATCAAGTCTGCGTTGCAGAGCATGGGCTTCTAGCTTGGTCGCCGCCTCGGCTTTCCTCACTTCCTTGGCGTCCTAGATAGCCTGATCTCGAGCGATGAAGGCCAGTCCCATCTCTGCCCCCGCACTCTGAAGCTCTTGCTCTTTGATCCTCAGCTTGCCCTGAGCCAACCTGGTAGCTTCGGACTGAGCAGGCTTGTCCGCCTTCGCCTGAGCTAATCGCGCTGCTAGCTCCTCGCTCCTGGCTTTCTCAACACTCATTGCGTGCAGCACCGCGCTGCTAACCCTCGCTTCTTCGAGGCCCCGATATATGTCAAAATCAGACCTCAATTCGGCGAGGGCGGCCTCGCTGCACTCGGCCAATGCTGAACGGGAGCTCAACTCTTCGGTCAGACCCTTGATCCGAGCAGAGTAGAAAGACCGGATGGCGGATAGCTGCAAGTTAAGCAACAAAGGAGGGGGTCAGAATTATCAAAAGTGTTAAAAAAAAAAAAAACATAAAAACACCCAAGTGTGACAGACCTATGCGAGAGTGCGGGTGGTTAGAAGCACGACATTCTCTGGGGTAAGGGCCTCCAGCTCTGGCTCCGTGGCTGGATCATCCCTTTACGCATCATCCACACCCGGGGAATGCGGCCTCTCCTCAATGGCCATAAGGGCATCCTCTCCATCCGCCGGGCGCGCCTCCAGAGCAGGAGTGATAGAGACGGAGGAAGGCCTGGAGCTGTCAGGAACGCCGCCGAGCACGGAGGGAGGCAGTACACCTCCTCCGGATTAGCCACCGTGTGTCGACCTCTTCCTCCTTAGAAGGGTCAGCGTCGCCCTATCATCATCACTATTAGACTAAAGGACGACTCTGCCCCTCTTCTCCGCCCGCCCCTCTTCCTCATTTGACGAGTCGGCCTCACGTTGCCGCTTTGTAGGGACCGGAGGAGGGGAGGAGAGTCTGGATCTCAGTCTCGGAACTCCCCCACTGAGCTCGGCGATCTCTCTACTGAGGCTAACGGCGCTCGATTTCGAGCCGGAGTCAGGAGTGGGGGAGATCACTGCTGCAAACCCCCCAGTCGGACCAGGCGTCGTCGTTTCCCCGCGCGTGATTGGAAGGGCAGATGGTCCCCCAGGTGGAGATCTGCAAGCGTCGGACCGGGGAACCGCTGATTCTGCTTCTCCTGTATGCACCACGAGGCGCCGGCCAGCAGACGCCTTGACTTGAGCTTTTGACGCCGCGGCTCTCCCTTTAATGGGAGAGGGACTGGCTGATGGGCCCGTCTTAGAGCCTGTGAACAATAAACAACGAAGTTAGTCTGCGGTCACGGCCCGACCCACAAAAGTTCAAAGATTTAAAAATAAATTTACCCCTAACCCTTTTGGGGGCGGCGTTTTCTTCCTCGTGGAGCCTGATGCACTCCGCGGCCACCAGCCTCACGGCCTCCTCGAGTTCGTGATTAGACAGCGCTACCAGATCGTTGGTGCCTGCCAGCTGGCTTGAGGCCGCAACCTGCCGACTCACCATGGTGATCCGGTCACTTTCGTCCCGGCGAAATCGGTTCAGGGCTGAGGCGTCGAGCCGACTCCTCAGGTGCTTGGTGACGACCCAGGTATCCAAAGGAAAGGGGAGGTATGAGACCATCCTGGGCATCAAGTTCATCGTCAGGGGGTTGAGGACGGCTTGAATGTGCCGGCATTCTCCCGGGGAGCTGAAGATAATGATCCCCTCTAGACTTTTGAGCCACCCAGCCGATAGGTGCGGCTCGAACCTGCTATCTTCTGCTGAGGCTGCACAGGGCAAAGTAACATGAGCAATAAAATCATGAGAGAACTCAGACCCAAAGATCATAGTCTAATGCTTACTCTGCAGGAAGACTGAGGGAACTTGGAAATATTCTCCGTTCATCCAAGGGGAGCACCACGCCCCTCCTACAGCATAAAGCCTGGCGTGAGAGTCCCATTGTTTGTCTGACCACGGCAGCCCCCAAAAGATGTGGCGCCCAGGCAGCAGCTGGAGATAGAAGGTGGGGTAGGAGTCCTTCTTGGGAATGAGAACGAGTTTATAAGCATAGAAGACCACCTCCAGGTCGATATGCATGTTATAGATAACTGACAGGGCAGAGAGCCCCATCAGAATCATAATCCCGTTTGCATTCAGTTGAATCGGATGGATCCCCGTCAAGGCAAAAAATTGATGGATTAGAGGGGGAAGAGGGAATCACAGGCAGTCTAGATGGTTCCTGCCCAAGACTATGGAACCCTCGAGGGCACAGGGGTGAAGGTACCAGTCTGCGGGACCTTTAACTCGTTGAAGCATCACTCCTCCAGGGAGGCATAGCTGCCTCCTCAATGAGTCTAATTCTGAATCCGTAACAGATTGCAATTCCTGACTTTGATTCGAAGCTATTGTTCCGAAAAATGAATGAAAGAGTAAGAGTCTTTAGAAGAGAAGGAAGTAGAAACCTTGGGGTGTTGTGAGATTGAGGTGATTGAAAATTTTGGTAAAACGGCAAATAAACCCAATTGCAGTTTTTAAAGGGGAGAAGCCGAAAAGTTTTTCTTAAAGAGGAGAGAATAAAAGAAACCGAGCAGTCAGAACTTCAAAATTCAAACAGATCTCATGATGAGAGATGGCGTATCTCCACATCGGGAAAAGGGAACCACGTGCGTCCCTCAGATTGGAGAAGCGAAGAGACGGTTTTCCCCACTTGATAGACACGAATCCATCAAGTAGGGAAATAGGGGCAGTTGTGGGCTCCGTTCCCGAACCTTATGCCATGAGGGAGGCCATGCGGATCGTACGTGATCTCACCATCGGCCATATGGCCGTCCAAGGTTAGGGTCGAATCCATCACTGATCCCAGACGGTCCGGCCCAGTCAGACCCCAACCTCGACAGCTGGGGGTCAGAGGCCCCGAGGGTCTGCTATCTGGGAACAGTGGCCTTTACCTCGACAGCTGGGGGTCAGAGGCCCCAAGGGTCTGTTATCTGGGAACAGTGGCCCTTACCTCGACAGCTGGGGGTCAGAGGCCCCAAGGGTCTGCTATTTGGGAAAAATGGCCCTTATCTCAATAGTCGGAAGGGTCGGAAGCCCCAAGGGTCTTCAGACTGAATACAATGGAAAGCAACCCACGGCTCCAGACCCAGACAGAGCATTTAATGCGATCCTGGGTAGGTGTGTGTGCCAGGGACAAGCCGTCCTGACAGAACGGCGATTTACTCAGATCTTACTCCTGACTGATTGGAACCGAAGGAGGCGGCGAAAATCAGGCCACGGTAGCACAGAGGAGATCGCCGAAATCTCGGCCCGCGACTGCTGAAAAAGATTTCGAGGTGAAAGGTACTCAGTCCTGAGATTGAGAACCACGCGGTTCACTATCTCAGGACTACATATATAAGAGCCATGTGTTCCCGAGAGGAGCATGTATACTAAAAACAACAGATATATATATAAGAAAGTCTGTGGTCAAGAAACAGATAGATATTCATACTAAAATATTTTCCTTGCTACCCAACACAAAGATAAACCACTGACTTAAGCATCGGAGAGTCTTTGCAGGTAACCACCCCCGCCTCTCCGATCCTGCTTGAAGTTCAGAGAGCTTTGAGACAGCAAGGACACGTAGACAGTTGGAGAGTACAACGTCAGCAGTTTTAGACACGTGGACGGCTGGTGAGAAACCGCTCCAACAGAGAGATTATTAGGTCCAAAAGTTTGGTATTCTAAATGGTAAAATTTTGCGAACTCAAGTTGATAAAAGAGGTGGAGATGTTGTTACAACAAGTTTAAAACTGTTACAACAAATGTTGTTCTATAACAACTAAAACTTGCACTTTTCTTTATATAGAAACCTTCTAGAATGTACCTAGACGTGTCTTGTTTCCATATTTGATGATTTTGGTGATAATATTAGTGAAATATAAATGGAATTTCATGTATAGCTATTTAGGATATTTTACAATCAATTTTTAATCAATTCTTTTTATATTTACCATATATATCATTGATTGTTTCTTCATTCTCTTGTCCTTTGTTAATATCTAATTGTCTCTTATTAATCAATGAATTTGGACAGGATTCTGAACTGAATTCATAAGGATTCTCTTCTTTAATTATTGTTGGATATTTTCTCATCAATTAATTAAGTTTCCATTAGTTAATTGATAAATTTGTTGAGTTGTTGTGATCAAATTTCTGACTTATTGTAATAACTCTAGATATTTAAGAAAAGATTGGTTAATTTTCTTAAATTTGGCTTTTGATTGATATTGATTAAGATATAATTTTCTAGGCTAATTATCATTTTTTAACAAGTTAATTAAAGTTTTCTAGTCGGTCGAAACATGTGCAAATCGAATCAAATGAGCAATTACAAATCTGGACATTTTTCTAGTCATTGTTCAGAAAGTTGTTGCAATAACTTTCTGACAGTTTACAACATTTATAGAAAGATGTTGATTTTATTATTAAATCTTTCTTTATTTGATTTCAGTCAATTCACACTATAATAGATGACTATAGAGGCCAAAATTCTCCTATAAAAGCTCTGCTATTCCAAGGAATTTTATATGCACTTCATTGAGAAAAATAAACTCAGAGAGAGCTTTTGTTTGTAAGGAATAAAGCATGCTCTATTGTCATTGAGTAACTAAGAGAGTTTTAGGGTTTTTTAGGTACTTTATTTGAGTACATCTTATTCTTCGGGAGGAAGAATAATATGTCTTCGAGAGGAGACAGATCCAAATCAATGATCAGAGTTCACATGTGAAGGACCAACAAGAAGAGGGAAACTCGCTAAACAAGATTAGTAGAGTCGTTACAACACATTGCGGCAATTGAATAGATACAATCTTTTAATTTGTGTTACAATGTAAATAAGTAATTATTAAATTAATCAATTAATTAATTATTTGGTAATACATAAAATAGATTTTCAGAATTGTTAGATCCAACGATAAGAGTTCTTTCTCACGAACTGAAGTAATGAGATGCATTCATATGGGATTGTTATATGTTCAGGAAAATCTTATTCTTACGCCGCTACAATAGTTCTCATGCTCAACAATTACTCTTTACTCTTCCCGCACCTCAACAGCCAGTCCTTATTCATCGCATCAGAACACAATCAAGCACTCCCATAAGGGAGCACCAGTTTAATCAATCTTCACCTAGCTCAACATCATGGTCTATGAATGATGGATCCATGATTACTGAAGTATACCCTCGATAGTACATAGGTATATAACTATAAGATGTACCATCTTTGTGTAGTCATAAAGGTATTTATAGGTTGCATATGACCATTGTAATAATATTTTTTAAAAATTGAAGGCTATTTTTCTCTTTGTTTCTTCTAGAGTAGATAATATTTGTCACACATTATGATCATTATGTTCTAATATTTCTCTCAAAAAACTCTCGCTTCCATTTTTTCTTTTTCTAAGATAACTTCTATCATCGCTCTCCCAATAGGCTGAAAAGGGAATGCTTTGATCTCCCTCACTTGGCTCTCCTACTCCTCCCTTATATCCTTCTTGACAGTGACAGAGCAAGAATAGCTTTTAGGGGGATATACACTAATTTTTTTAAGCTAAATTTATCTTCTTTTTCTCTTTTTTGCTTTTGATATGGATGCCTATTGTCACGACCTGCTCATTTGGCTTCCCAAAATCTAAATGTTGCTGCCTATGACTCTAAGATCTTTTATATATATCGCTCACCCAAAAGGATAGAAGAAGGCCCTAGAACATGATATACACTTCTAAAATGATCAAGAGAGGTCTTGGTCATGCTAGAAGACTCTAGATGGTGATACTAAGTCATAGAAGGCTCTAGACAAGGTTAGATAGTACTAAATGGGTTGGGACGGTCCTAGAAGCTTCTAAAATGACTTGGAAGAGGCAAGATGATGGGTGAACCTCCTAGAAGGATATAGGTCATACTTGTTCTAGATTTTTCTATGTAAATATCTTTGTAGATATTACTACTTTATTTGGGAATATTCTCGACCCTTTGTAAGATCATGCCACTTGGTATGATCATAACCTTTGGTTGGTCTAGGCTTTGTTTATATAAAGGATTTCTTGGGTTTATTTGTATACAAGACCCATTTGTAAGAGTTGTAAACATTCTAAGAGTAATACAAAGTTTACATTCATTCAAACTTTATTATTTTTTGCCACTTTGTCTTACATCTTACTCTAAGTCCCTTTCTTGAGTGTTGGTAGGCTGACTTAATGCGACAGACTGTGCTAAGTGCCATACGATTATCTAGTTTGAGGCTAGGGTCGTGACACTATGCTCAAAATATACTAGTAGCTATCGCAGTATAGATTAAGGTGTCGATCTCACAGAGAAATAAATCAATAATAAAAAAATTGAAAATAAAATAAAAATAAATAATTAACTAATAAATTAAAATCATCACAAAGTAATAAATAAAAATACCAATATGAGAAAATTAAGACTTCTAGGTTTACTTAATTGTTTGTTTAACTGATACCAACTATGATTCTTATTTACTACTTAATTATATATTTCACATCCCATATACATTATTAGAAAATATAGCATTTAAGAAAAATATTAATCTAAAGTATTCAATATGAGAAATTCTTCCAATTAGCATCAAAATAATTAATCTTACTAGTTTTCTAAAATTGACTAGTTTTCTAAAATTGACAATATATTACAGAGACAATATTGCAGTAAAATAACAATTAATAAAATAAATATAATTATAATCTAGTATAAATCACCACATAAAGAAAGTTGAATTTATATAAGAAACTAGAAAATAATATACTAAAACTAAAAATATTAAAGAATTTAACAAACTAAATATATAAACATTGAAGCACTCTCAAAAATCAAAATTAGAAAATAGAAAAACTACACAACTAATATCATCTCTCTAACCTTTATATAGTGCCTGATATTGAGCTCATCTCTCACTCTCCCTCTAACAAAAGTAAAATTTTCTTTCTCAAAATTGATATATATTTTTCTCCACATATTTTAGCTATTTATAGCTCAATTTAAAATATTGTGACAATTCTCACATTTCTAATAATCCAATTAATTGGTCATGTGATATGTCACCCTTACAGTTTTTTCTATCTTCTCTCTCTATTTTCTACAGTTTTTTCTATCTTCTCTCTTCATTTTTTTTAGATTTCTGAGCCATGGGATTTGATTGGATGCGCTAAAAATTGGTGAGCACGGCACGAAACTCGCGTGTGATTGGCTAAAAGCATAGTCAAAGTCTATGAGCTGAGGTGGCATTGTATAGGTGGATAAACAATTGGTTTATACAGAGAACAGAGAAGCACCAGATCCAGCACAGTTGAAGGCTGTTGCAACGCGGGCTCCACATGTTCCCTAGCTTCCACATGCGGCTGCTCCTGTGTGAATTCCTTGCGTCCGCGTGGTGGGACTAGGTGTTCGATTGGCGGCCAAGATCACGAATACACCTCCCTGTTCCACTCGCGTGTCTGGGCTTCATTTTTCCGAACTTTTTTATTATTTTTTTAATCTAAATAAAATTAAAATTAAACTAAATAAAAATCAAATTCAAACTAAACCTAAATTATAGTTTAAATCAAATGGAAAATATAATCCAAATTTAATTAAATCAACTAAATTAAATTAAATACCTAAATCTAATAAAATTATATCTAAATACTAAAAATTTAATTAACTATAAAATAACTAAAATTACTCAAAAACACACAAAATATATAAGTTAAAGAATACAAAAAACTCTATTTTTATAGAATTATCAATAGAGTTTTTTCTTCTCTTACTTCAAATAGACTTATAATTTAGTGATATCTAGCTAATGAAGAATCTAAAAGTAGTAATTTTGAAATACATTACTCAACATTGACTAAAATTAGATTTAAGAGAATATTTAATATGAGTCCAAAAAAATATTATCCATAAAAAAATAATAGAAAAATTTATATTTCAAGATAATATAAATAAAATTCAAATGTAAAAAATTGCAATGGGTCATACGAGGGGTATTATGATTTTTTTAACATAATACGTGGTAAAATATTATTATTATAAAAATTCACAAGTGACAAAACTAAAATTTTCAAACAAAATTAGAGTAAAAAGTGCAATTCCAAAAAAGTGAGGGGGCCACTGCCCTTAGCCTATGCTAGTCCCATCGTAGCTTTGTGATCTCTTTTGGTATGTTGGTTTTTTTTTATTTTTTTTTATTTTTTTTTAGTAAGTCTATGTCCAGATTTTTATACCACACGATTTTCGGTAGATTTTAAATTCTATTTATTAGAATTTAAATCTGATAATTTTTTCTTAGTTAGATTTAAAATTCAAATGAACTGGTTTTATTGTTAATGAGTATACATCTAACTTAGTGTTAAAATCATAATCTATTTGTTAAGAATATAATCAAGTAATAAATGAAGACAATTATTTATTAGTAATTTTTGTTATTTTTCTCTTTTAGATATTTATAATATCTCGCAATTCTTATTATTATTATTATGTTTGTAATCTACGTTTTATGATTTTTTTTTTATAGAATTTGAAATTATAATTGTTTATTTATAATTTTTTTTTATTTTTTTCTCTTAGATATTTTTGGTATCTCACAATTTTTATTATTATTATGTTTATGAAAAATATATTCTTATTATTATTGTGTTTGTGATATATTTTTTGTGACTTTTTTTTTATAGGATTTGAAATTAGAATTCATGCTTTTATTACCTTGAAATCTTCTAATTTTTATTAATATTATTTTATAAGGGGCCGTTTTTATAAAGAAAAAACTACCTTCTCGTATGGGGCCGAGCTCATATTTAAGGTGGGCTGAGCCTCCGAAATTGACTTCCATTGTCTCATGTCTATTCTTCTCAATACTAATGGAGAAAAGCGACACTTACCAAACTATTCTTCTATCTATGTTTGTTGTACATTCATTACATTAGAAAATTCAGAGCAAAACCACAAGGTCGTAGCTCGTGTAAAGCTCCTCTTTTGAGGAGTACGATTTTGTGGTTTAATCTCCGTTCTCCTCCCTCCTCATATTAACCTAATAATTGTATAAAAAACAAGAAATTCAGAGCAAAAAGTTTTTTTTTTTTAAATAAAGAATAGCATAAGAAAATCAGTGTACATTAAAGATACATCCACATAAGTGCAGCACTATAGAAGCACATTAGAGACATTGGGGATGGCATACTAATAAATAAAATATTTTTAGCTAAAACATAAAATAAAATAAAAGAGTCTACGGACCTAATCAATTATTTGTCTTCTTTAGCACCTTTTTGACTTGGGTGGCTCAGCTCCACTAACTTCAATTGTCATCACTATTTCTCTCGACCCTGATCTAAATTAGAATTAAAAACAAAAAATTTGGAGAGAAAAAAAGAAAAACAAGAGAATTGATGATGAAATGAGAATGTTCTCTTTCAAAATTTTCTCTCTGCGGGTCTCCAGTTACATCGTCTATTTGGGTTTTCTTATCCATGTTGGGGAATCGGCACCAACTTACAGCCGTCATGCTTGTACAGACTCCACGACTGGTGCTTTAACTCAAAACAGCACGTACGTTTCCAATCTCAATCTCCTTCTCTCATATCTCAATTCCAATTCCACCGTCACCGGTGGCTTTTACAAAACCACCGTCGCCAGCGGCACTCCCGTTGCTGCTTCCGGCCTATTTCAGTGCCGCGGAGATGTAACCACATCTATCTGCCGAGAATGCGTCGGCAGTGCTTCCAGAGAGGTACTACGACGGTGCCCGGAGCAAAAGGAAGCCGTGATCTGGTACGACACGTGCTGGTTACGGTACCAGGACCGTTCCGCCTTCAACCCGAACCCGGGGATAGTCCCGGCGACGTCATTGAACAGCAACCAGACCGTGACGGAAACAGAGCGATTCAACGGGTTGTTGTCCGGCGCGATGAATACGGTGGCGGACAGAGCCGCGAATTCCGGTTCCGGTAAAAAGTTTGCGACAGACGAGGAGAAGTTCACGAATTCGTCGACGGTGTACAGCCTGGCGCAGTGCACGTCCGACTTGTCCGCAGCCGATTGCACGATGTGCTTGCGGAGCGCCATCGGTTTCTTTCCCGAGTGCTGCGGTGGAAAGCGAGGTGGCGCCGTTTTCTTGCCTAGCTGCATCACCAGATACGAGTTCTACCCCTTCTACAACTCCACTACAGTTTCATCTGACATTCGACCATCAGGTAATAAATTTATTTATTTGTGGAGCCGAGATAATTTAAAAAAATAAAAATTGAAAAAAACAAATAGCGAGCATTTGAGCGATTGGATCAGGAATTATGTATATGATATCTGTTAAGCTTTCTGCAGGAGATGGAAAACATTCGACAATTACAATTATTGCCATTGCTGTGCCAATTGGTGTGGTGCTTGTGGCCGTTTCCATTGGCTTCTGCTTCCTCCGTAGGAAAGTCAAGATCAAGAAATATCTTTCCATTCGGCAGGACAGTGGTATAAAGAAAAACAATTTACAAAACCATATATATATATATATATATGTATGCGTGTGTGTCTGTGTATTAGTACTTATATATATTTGTATGTTTGCTTGTTGCAGTCCGGGAAGATATTTCGAACAGAGACACTTTACAATTTGCACTGGAGGAAATTGAAACTGCCACTGACAACTTTTCGGATGATAACAAGATAGGAGAAGGTGGATTCGGTGAAGTTTACAAGGTAGAATGAACATTTTTATAAATTTTTCCCTTTTAACCTGTGTGAGCCAAAGTCTGCAGTTCTCATGGCCATAATTCAATTTATTTCAGGGTACCCTTCGCGATGGACAAAAAGTAGCAGTGAAAAGACTAATAGGAAATTCAGGGCATGGTGCAGAGCAATTTATGAACGAGGTCCTGTTGGTAGCCAAGCTTCAACATAGAAATCTAGTGAGGCTATTAGGATTCTGCCTGGAAGGAGAAGCCAAGATTCTAATCTACGAATATGTACCCAATAGAAGCCTTGATTACTTTCTATTTGGTATGGACAATTATTACTTGGTCTGGTTCTTAATTCCTTTAGTATAAGTTTCTGCTAGAAGAAATTAATGCATGATCATAGGAATATTGCGCACTAGATCTGGTCCTGAAGGGTAACGTTAAGTAGATACTTAAATCTAACACGTCAAAAGCAGAAGGATCTTACTAGTTGATCATTTTGCTTGGACTTTCACTAAATGCGTTTTGCATTAATGAACTTGAGATTCTGATGACGATTACGTGTGAATTGAATACACGAGTCTATTTACTCTTTAGTTTTGTTTCTAATTGAAATCAATTTTACAGATCAAGAAAAGCAAAACCTGCTAGATTGGACAAGACGTTATAAGATTATAGCAGGGATAGCGAGAGGGATTCTTTATCTCCACGAAGATTCTAGACTCAAAATTATACATCGTGATCTTAAGGCCAGCAACATTTTATTAGATAACGATATGAACCCAAAAATTGCTGATTTTGGCATGGCAAAGATCTTTGTTGTGGACCAGACTCAAGGAAGTACCAATCGAATCGTTGGGACATAGTAAGTTCTATATTCTCTCTACTTCCATCCCAACGCTAAAAGTCTGTACTAGAAACGAAATACTCACTTTAAGCATCCCAGGTTATTATATGGTCTATAGGCAGTGTAATGATTTTTTCTTTTCCAATATGATAATTTGGATTTAATTTTTAATCAAATTTTTCTTGTTTCTCTGCTCTTGAATGGTAGCGCTAACAGTGCTGTTTTTGTAGTGGTTACATGTCTCCAGAGTATGCAATGCATGGACAATTCTCAGTTAAGTCCGATGTGTTTAGCTTTGGTGTGTTGGTTCTAGAGATTCTCAGCGGCAAGAAGAATAATTTTTTCTATCAATCACACGGTGCTGGAGATCTCTTGAGCTACGTGAGTGAATATATTTACATATGTATATATATATAGGTATAATATGTAGTAATTTATTTCCCTTTCTAAACGCGGAAGTGAAAAAAATTAACAACATAAAAAACAGCGCATTTTACAAACAGATTACTATGATTATTGTCTGAAATCTCTATTAACATTGCAGGCCTGGGAACTTTGGAAGGAAGGGACTCCCTTAGAATTGTTGGATCCAACAATAAGAAATTCCTTCTCAAGAAATGAAGTGATGAGATGCATTCATATGGGATTGTTATGCGTTGAGGAAAATCCTACTCGTAGGCCCACAATGGCAACAATAGTTCTCATGCTCAATAGTTATTCCGTTACTCTTCCAGCACCTCAACAGCCAGCCCTTGTTCATCGTAACAGAACGCAGTCGAGCACGCCAACAAGGGAGCACCATTTTGATCAATTTTCACCCAATTCGACGTCTTGGTCTGTTAATGATGGATCCATGATTACTGAAGTGTACCCGCGATAGTACATAGGTGTGTACCATGTAACATATCTATATAGTTTTGTATGGAATAAAAGTACTTATAGTTGCACATGACCATTGTAATGACATTGATAAAAATTGAAGGCTGTTTCTCTTAGTTTCTTGCAGAATAGAAAAAGATATAGACGCGTTTTGTTCCTTATATGAGTCGTCTGATTGTGGGGCCGGATCGATAAAATACATGAGCCTCGAAAATTGACTTCAATGTATTAAGATATGTGTCTTATCAGCAACAAATAAGAGATGGAATCAAGAAAAAATTTCGTATATTTCGATTCATGTTTTCTCGTACTATCCAAGGAATTGGCCTCCACGAATTTGCTTCTAGATATTTTCTCGTGTGGGGCAGATAATTAAGTTGGCTGAGCCTCCGAATTAATGGGACTTCCATTATCTCATATACATTCTTCGCAAACCAATGGAATCGCGACACCTACGAACATAATCTTCTACCTACCTAGATTCTAGACTTGTGTTGCGCAGTCATTACATTTGAAAATTCATAGTAAAAAATACAAAAATTCATATTCAATTTAAAAGTTAAAATTCTTCTTCAATTTAAAAGTTGTGCATCTGTATAGCCTTGGAGAAAGATTGAAATATAGTTTAAAGAAAGCGAAAGGTAAAATATAGTAGTAATTTTCCCTTAAGAGAATCAACATAGCTAAGCAGTAATGTATTTTCTTCAACGGGAAACTGTCCAGACCTTTCTCCTTCTGGCTCGGATATGTAGTTCCACACTATTTCCCAGGGGATCCAATCCAACCTAGAATTTGAAATCGAAAAAAAAAGGGAGATGAAAATTATGTCGGCCATATTTTTCTCTGTAGCCTTTCCTTACCTCTTCTATTCGAATTCTCTGGTTGATTAAGGGGAATCGGCTCTTACTTAGTGTTGGAAATAGGAGATTTTAAGGCTAGAAAGATTAGAAAGGTTAAAGAAGAAACTAGAGAGAATTTTAGTGGAAAAGAAGAACTCGTATTACTACTTGAATTGTTTCACTTTTGGTTTGATTCAAATAGGGGGAATGAGCATTTTATTTATACTATTCCAAGGATGATTCTAGATAGTATAAAAATGCTCCATCCAACCTCCAACATTTTAATTAATTATAGTATCTAATAAATACAAGAATACTCTAGAAATTAGAGTATTAAACCATGGGTTATTAGATACACACACCAAAATAAGCTCAACTTATAATATAAGCTCAAATAACTAAACTACTTATCTATGGCGCAATGAGTCACAAATAAGTTTATTTTCTAATACCCCCCTTAAACTTGATTTGTGATACCTAATAAATTTCTTAACTTGAGAAAGATCTTATGCTTGAGTGGTTCGGTGAAAATATCCGCCACTTGGTCTTGAGTCTTCACATACTCAAGTTGCATGTCCTTTCTTGCAACACATTATCTTATGTAATGGTAGCAGATTTCGATGTGCTTGCTTTTGTCATGGAAGATAGGATTCTTTGTCAAAGCAATTACTGATTTATTATCAATACAGATCTCAGTGGGTTCATTATGCGGAATACATAGTTCCTTTAATAAATTTCTTAGCCAAATTACATGGTGGACACATGATATAGCTGCTTCACAGCTCGAAAGTGTGACGATTGATCGCTTCTTAGAAATCCATGTGAAAGTAGTGTCTCCCATGAAGAATGTAAAATCACTTGTATTTTTTTAATCATCTAAGTCTCCACTCCAATCACTATCACTATAATGCACAAGATTATAGTTATTAGATGATAAATATCATAAGCCAAAGTTAGTTGTACTTTTAATATATCAAAGGATTCTTTTGACAACTTTCAAGTGAGTGGTTGTTAGAGATTCCATGTAACGACTGACTAGGCCCACTGTTACAACCCAAAATCCTAGGCCGTAATTTTTTAGTAATTTTGAGTGTAAATTAATATAAATAGGGAATTTTATAAAATTCGGAGAAAATTTAGTACTTGGATATTTCATTTTAGTCATTGACTCATTAGAAATTCTATAAAAAGAGAACGCATCTTTAGTTTAATTTATTAAGAGATATAGACCAATTAAAATTTGAAGAAAAATAGTTAATTTGTACAAAAACTTGATTTGATAAAAACTTTAGCGTTAATTAAAATAAAGTTCNACCCAAGGAGGAATAAGACCACGAGTCTAAGCCAAGCGACTTGCCTAGCCATCGAGACAACTAACTCAAATGAGTGATCTCCTGAAAGGGGAGAAAAGAGAAGGGGTAAGCTCAAAAGCTCAGTAGGAAAGCTGTTATCTCAATTAAAACCTTTTTAGTGATAGAAGGCCCATACATTGTTAGTTTAATCCAAAATAACTTTGCGAAACCATATGTGCATATATTCATAAAAATATCTAATACTGAGAGTTTATATGCACATACATATACATAGAGGTATGGAAAACATAATATCTCAAAACTAATCAGTCCACATACACATGACACAAATCCACCCATACCCATGAGTTCACCACCTCTCATCAATAGAAATCAGGGTGTTGGCACTGCGTGTGCCATACAGCCTGCCTGGCACTTAGCCCATAACCGGAGGGGATACCCATCTGTTGCATACCAAACCTAGAGGGGCAACCGCATTATCTACGCCTGCCAAATGGGGAGGTAATCAAAAGAAAAATTCCACACGGATTCATGGACTCTCACCATCGGTAGGGCCGCATTGCCACATTATAAAAGGCCCGTGATGTTAACCTGGGACTCATGTGTGATCCTATGACACGTGTACTCTGAACTGATGTGTAAAAGTAGCCATGCAGTAATTTAAGTTCAAATGATACTCTGGTTTTTTAATAAAATAATTAATTAAATTTTGTAAAAAAGTAGGCAGCATAACGGCCCGATTTTAACATATCTAAAAATAATCTGCACTCAGAAAAGTCCTAGAGCAATCTAATATATAAATCATACCATTCAATTCCATCATAGATATTTAAAAATTCTAAAATCACATTTGTTCTCATATGTTGTAGAAAATAAGTTTTATTCAAAACGACGTAAAGAGATGTAATCAAATCCCTACCTCACTAGAATAGTGATACCACACTATTGGATGGTCAAGGTGCCATTGGACGATCACTCCGAGGGTCGGGAACTAATCTCATTCCCTCGATCGTCCTCTTGCAAAAATCTAACTTTTCGCCCAAGCTTCAATTCTACAAACGGACATGTTCATTGAATTCCTAGCACCCAAAATAGTTAGGTTACACATATGACTTGTCCAATTCGGGTCCGGGCTCACACCGGACTGGTGGCATGCAAAACGAGACAAAATCTCGACCGTCCAATCTCGATTTTCGTGTCGGTCACCAAATGACAGAATATATATATATATATCAAACTTCTCCATTTTTTGAGTACATTCGAAAAATGACAACAAAAAAGAAATCTAACAGTCGGATTGAAAACTAAAATTCGAAACTCAAAATACCTTAAAATGATAACTTTCAATCTGGGCAAAATGGTATCGTGAAATATATACCTTGATGATCCTTGCGACAATACGAATCCAACGAGCTCAAAAACGCGGCTTGAAATGGCTAGAATCGTCGCCAGTGACGAAAATTTCCAAATGGCCAAAAATGACGTTTTCCGGCAACGTGGCTGTCGACGGTGATCGGGGATGGGCAGCGCGGCTTCCTGATGACACAGAAGGAGCTCACCAGTGACAGGCCTGGCTGGACGATGACTGGCAATGGTTCGGCGGCTTCCTTTCCTTCGACGGCCGAGAGAATGAGAGGGAGGTGATAAAGAGGGAGTAATCGGGAGGGGGGGAAACAGAGAAGAGAGAGAGAGAAATGATATATATATAATCTGATTTTTTTTATATCTTGTCAATGACCATTTTGTCCCTAAAAAAATTGGGTTTTTACACCCCAACATAGAGAATGTCAAGTCTTGTTCAAGTCAGATAATATGAACTTCCAACTAAGCTCTTGTAGAGTATTAGATCCGCCTTTTCTTCTTTATCCTACTTTAATAGTTTGACTCCATATTCGATCGATGTATTGATAGCCTTATAATCATTCATCTTGAACTTGTTGATGATCTCCTTGGCATAACCTTCTTGTGAAATAAAAGTTCCATCTTCTTCTTGCTTCATTTCTATGCTAAGATAGTAACACATAAGTCTGATGTTAGTCATCTCGAACTCTCTTGTCATCGCTTTCTTAAACTCTTCGAATATGGATGGATTACTCCCTATGAAGATTAAATCATCGACATAGAGGTACATGATCAAGATATCTTTGTCTTTTACTTTGATGTACAACGCATGCTCATAAGGACATTTAATAAAATTGTTATCTTGGAAGTACTTGTCGATGTGGCTATTCCATACTCATGGTGCTTGATTTAACCCGTAAAGGGCCTTCTTCAACTTTAGAATCTTATATTTTTATCCCTTGATCCCATATCCAGATGTTTATTCTATATACACTTCTTCAAGGACTCCATTTAAGAAAGCAGACTTGACACCTATTTGATGAATTTTCTATTTATTTTGAGTAGCCAATGAAATGATTAATCGTGCTATTTCTAGACAAGCGACAAGGACAAATACCTCATCATAGTCGATGTCGGGTTTTTGATTGTATCCTTTTGTAATTAATCTTGCCTTATATCACTCCATTTCTCTTTTAGCATTCTTCTTAGCTTTATAGACCCATTTCATGCTGATTGTTTTGTTCTTCTTTTGAAGTGTAGCAAGCTCCCATGTATCATTCTTTGTGATCGCCTTTATTTCTTCATCCATCGTATCTTGCCACTTTTTAATTTGAACAACTTCATCAAAGTTTACTAGTTCACAATTAGCAAGGAGGCAAAAGAGAGTCAAGCCATTTTGATTCTTAGTTATCTCATATATTTATTGTAGACTCCTTAATCTTGGTATCCTTTCACTTGAACTGCTACTTAAAGATGATCCTGGTGTTATTTCTTAATGAGTGCTTACCATTGGTGACATAGGTGGGATAACAGGCTTTTGTAGTTCTTCTCTTACTTGTTCTATTCTTCGTTACTCATTTTTTTCTTCAATGTATGGTAGGAAGTCATAATTTTCCTCTTGCGTGTGCCATTCCCAAGTACTTTCATTGTCACACTCTATATCATGACTAATAATGGTCTTGCCATTACTTGGATTATATAGCTTATAGCCTTTTGAGTTAGAATCATAGCTGATGAAGATAAACTTCTCACTTTTATTGTCGAGCTTCATTCATAAGCTATACCCCCAAACACTCTTAGGTGAGAGATTCTAGGCTTTCAATCACTCCAAGGTTCTTATGGCGTCTTTTCCATATACTTCTCGTTGGAGAGTGATTTGAAAGATAAATTGCATAAGTTACAGCTTCAGTCCAAAACTCTTTTGGCATTCCCTAGCTCTTGAGCATGCTTCTGGCCATGTCAAGGATTGCTCTATTCTTCCTTTCTGCAATACCATTTTGTTGGGGAGATCTTGGTACTGTCAAAGGACGATAGATGCTGTTGTCTTCAAAATATTTCTAAAACTCATGAGATATGAATTCTCCTCCTCTATCAGATCTCATTACCTTGATACTTCAACTACTTTTCTTTTCAACAAGTGCCTTGAACTTCTTGAATTTTTCAAATACTTTTGATTTCTCCTCCAAGAAATACATTGTCTTTCTTGAAAAATTATCGATAAAGAGAAAAAAGTAGTTATTCTTACCGAGAGAGCTTAGTCTTATTGGACAACACACGTTGGTATGTATAAGCTCAAGCAGGTTATGGGCTCGGGAACTTGATTCTCTTGGAAAACTTCTTCTGAATTGCTTTTCCAATAAGCATCCTTCACATTATTGGTCTGGTTGACTGATAAAAGATAGACCTCGTACCATCTCTTTCTATACTAATAATTCTAGACCGCCAAAATGAGATGTCCAAACCTTAGGTGCCAAAGCCATGATGAATCTTTAGACACTTTGCTACATTATTTTGGGTGTATATCAAGAGTATTTTGTTTCTTGTCATTGAAAATTTGGTGATTGACTTGTTTCTATTGTCTCTTAAAGAAAGACTATAACCTACTTGTCTCCTTGAGCTTATACATACCGACGTGTATTGTCCAATAAGACAATATGGTATGTATAATCTTTCTTTAAGAGGCTATAATCTGCTTGTCTCCTTGAGCAGGTTATAGTCTTTCTTTAAGAGACTATAACTTGCAGCGTATAGCACCTAGTAGTCTCTTGGCATGCTAACAATAATATATCATCCTCTTGTCATTTATTTTAGTTGACTTTCTCTTGCACCTTCTTTGAAGCTCTACATTTGGAAGCATAATAACCATATCTTTGACAGTTGTGATACTTGATTTGGAACTTGTTATACCAACGCTGCAAGTTACCTCTTCCACGACCTCTTGTCGAGTATTCTCTCCTATCTTCATTTTCATAATTGTTGTTGAAGCATCATCTTCCTCTTCTTCCACATCCGCGACCTCTTCTTTGGCCATGGCCTCTTTCACGTCCTCTTCTATTGCCAAAATCTTCTTTTTTCTCTTGGAGTTGGGCCTTGAGGAGCTGCTCATTGAAATTTCGCGTCTTCTTTTTCTTTTCTTCGTGGGCTTGCAAGGAACCAAAGAGTTGTTCTATCGTCATAGCTCTTAATCTTTTGTTTCTTCAATGACAGTAATAATATTCTCAGATCTAACGATCAAAGAATCTTTTCTATGATCGTAACATTTTCTAGTTTCTTACTATTTCTCTTCATTTGATTGAAAATGGTTAGAGCTCTAGAAAAATAGTCAGAGACTGACTTAGTCTCTATCATGTATAGTAAATCAAACTCCCTTATTAAAGTTTAAAGGCGAATATTTTTAACTTTTTCGTCTCCCTTATATGAGATTTGAAGTTTCTCCTATACTTCTTTGGCAAAAGTTACACTTAAGATTTTCTCAAACCTATCGTCATCTAAGGCTTGGTAGATGAGGAAGAGAGCCTTTTTGTCTCTCTTTCTTAAGTCTTTTAAACTATCTCTTTGTGTTACAGATAGTATCACCTCATCTCTTGGTTCTTCGCAGCATTTCTCCACTATATCCTAGACATCATATACTCCAAGAAGTACCTTTATTTTGATAGTCTAATTATCAAAGTTGTTGCCATGGAGTGATGGAACTTGAAGAGGTACTAAACTGTCAGTAGCTATAACTCTTAATAAAGTGGGCTTTTGAAAATTTCGACTATATGAATGGATCTGGAAAGTTGAAATCCCTTAAGATTGACTAGTATATCGATTGGTCAAAGTCAATGGACAAAGTCAACGGTCAACGATGGTCAATAATCTAGTCAACGATGTAGTCAACGGCTCCTACGGTTTAGTCAATGGCATAGTAAAATGCTCTGATAGCTCGGTCAATAGACAAAGTCAACTACTCGGTCATCGATCAACGATGGTCAATAATCTAGTCAATGATGTGGTCATCGGCACGGTAAAATGCTCTCATAGCTCAGTCAATAGCTCTGACTTGACTCAACTCGGTGAGTTGACTTAATTTGTAGTATCAAATTTCCGACAACTCGTTTAGACTCGTTTGGATTCTGATTGAGCTGATTTTTGCGGCAACGCGTTCGTCTTGTCGAGTTCTTCGATTTGATGTATTATAGTAGTATATTTAGGACAAATGGATAATACTCTAAATCTTAATAATTCTTTTCTGATGTGGAAGATCAGTCAAAGTTACAATCACAGAGCATACTTAGAATTTCAAGAAAACTCACAACCTCGGTCTGATACCACTTTGTTGGAAATAAGAGATTTTAAGGCTAGAAAGGCTAGAAAAGTTAAGGGAGAAACTAGAGAGAATTTTGGTGGAAGAGAAGAACTTGTATTTCTACTTGAGTTATTTTTCTTTAGACTTGATACAAATGAGGGGGGAAGAGCACTTTATTTAAACTACTCTAAGGATGATTCTAGATGGTATAAGAATGCTCTATCTAACTTCCAACAACTTAATTAATTATACTATCTAGTAAATATAATAATACTCTAAAAATTAGGGTATTAAATTATGGACTATTAGATGCACACACCGAAACAAGCTCAACTCACAACACAATGCGAAATAACTAAACTATTTATTTATAGCCCAATGAGTTACGAATAAGTTTATTTTCTAACACTTACAACAGTCACGTCTGTACAAATTATTCTACAACTGGTACTTTAACACAAAACAGCACGTACTTCTCCAATCTCAATCTCCTCCTTTCTTATCTCACCTCCAACGCCTTCATTGACGGCGGCTTCTACAAAACCACCGCAGGCAGCAGCACTCCAGATGTTGTTACCGGCCATTTTCAATGCCGCGGAGACATCATCTCCACCGTCTGCCGAGAATGCGTCGGTAGTGCTTCTTAGAAGGTACTACGACGCTGCCAGTACGAAAAGCAGGCCGTGATCTGGTACGGCGTGTGCTGGATATGGCACCAAGACCACCCCGCTTCCGAGTGGAGCATGGGCATATGGCCTTATGACTGGTTGTTGCACTCGCAGAATGTGACAGAAACTGATCGCTTCAACGAGTTGCTGTCTAGTGAAATTAACACTGTAGCGGACAGAGCCCAAAATTCGGGGTCAGGTGAGAAGTTTGCAACGAACGAGGAGAAGCTGACGAGTGCGCTGACGTTGTACACCCTAGCGCAGTGCACGTCCGATATATCAGCGGCCGACTGCAACACGTGCTTCCGGACGGCTATCGCTTTCTTTCCGGAGTGCTGCGTTGGCAGATGAGGGGCCAGATTCAAGTTATACCCCTTCTACAACTCCATCCATTCTACTGAGGTACAACCTTCAGGTGCAGTTGTTTGGTAGTGACATTTTTTTTAAATATATATAGTATCTCAATTATTGTAATAAATTTTTTTGTAATCGATGTATTAAAATTTATTATAAAAAAATTAAAATTAATCACTAATAATGACAAACTACATTGCTATTAAAAATTTAGTATAATCGTCGGTAGCCAAGTATTATCCGTAAATGAAGGTCTTCCCAAGTCACTGGTTTAGATTTAATACATTCTTGATATAAAAGAGAACGGTTATAAAGCAAAGAATTGTAGGGACTGGATAGAATTCCTCTGTAAACTATATAGATTCATATTTTTTTCGTTTCTAATTCTAGTTTCTCTCCGGTCTTTTGATTTAAAAGATTTTAATCCGAGATCTTTTTTTACCGTTTTTGATACTGGTTTCTAGTTCAATTGCTCTTTTTCTTAGATAGATTTTATCCATTGGATTTTGTCTCCAATCAGATTTTAGCTCGTCTTGTTTCCATTTTTTTTTTGTCTTTTTCGCTGTTGGCCTCCGGTTGTTTGTTCTTAACTTTTTTTTCTTTTAAATATTATTTATCGTTGTAAAGTTGTTGGAGGTAATTAAGTAACTTAGTTGGGATGTTTTTTGATCTCTTATTTTTTTTTACTTTATTTAAGGATAAAAATATATATACACATATTTAAATACTCCTGTTTAGCTTTGTGCAGGAGAAGGAAAAAGTTCGACAATTACTATAATTATTGTCATTCTTGTTCCAATTGGCATTGTGGTTCTCGTGGTCTTCTTTGTTGGCTTCTGCTTCTTCCGTAGGAAAGTAAAGATCAAGATATCTCTCTTATAGACGGCAAGACAGCGGTAAACTCTATTTTTTTCTTAATCCATGCACATATTTCAATTAATTTTATTTGTGTGTGTATATTATGCATTATATTATGATTTGTGTGATCTTTTGTTGAGGAGTGGTTCATTTATAAAAAAATGAAAATACTATTATGTAATATGTATTTTGTTAGACGGAGGTTTTGTCAATAATAAATTTGGGAAATTGCAAGATGTGGCTTGTGTGTGAAAATGGTTAATCAATCAAAGTAAATAAAGAGACAAAAATTTTATAGTGGTTCAGCCTTAAAAAAGATGAGCCTACGTCCACTGTTTTTTACTATTTTCTGGAGAATTACAAGAGTTCCGTTGAGTTTCAAGGATGAAATACAGAGTGTTGTCTGGAAAGAAGAAGTGAAAGTCTAAAAAGCTCCAAAAGATCAAAAAAGATCCAACTCCCCATACAACTACATTGAACTCTTTTTATATAGGTGAAGATAGCTCAATATTTCCCAATTGTGAGAATGGGTAACTGTATAATCAGAAAATACAATTCGAGTAATAATATAACTGGGTAATAACTTAAATGAGATGACTGGTCGATCTTTAAAGAGACACTTTTGTTTCTCTTTCTTTGTAGGTTATCCGTTTGATGAAGCTTAGTCTAGTTTCCTTTTCATTCTGGTCGCACTTAACTCGTTTAAAAGAGGTCGTACTTAACTTATTCGGTGGAGGTCACACTTAACTTTTTCGGAGGAGGTCGCACTTAATCTTACTTATGCGACCTAACACGTCCACTTGATCAACTTTTCTTTTTTTGGCATTGATCAACATATAGGTTTTTAGACCGCACAATACTTTATATTTGGTTGTTGTAGTTCGGGATAAAATTTTAGCCAAACAGACTTTTCAATTTACTCTGGATGAAATTGAAACTGCCGCTGAGAAATTTTCTGATGACAACATGATAGGAGAAGGTGGATTAGGTAAAGTTTACAAGGTAACAAATAATTCTGGTAAAGTTCCCTTTAATCGATGTGCCCCAAAATTTGTAATTCTCATCCGACCACTCTTTAAATTATTTTCAGGGTACCCTTCAAGGCGGACAGAACATAGCTGTGAAAAGACTAAAAGGAAATTAGTGGCAAGGTGCACAACAATTTAAAAATGAGGCCTTATTGGTGGTCAAGCTTTAGAAATCTAGTGAGGCTATTAGGATTCTGATTGGAAGGAGAAGAAAAGATTCTCGTCCACGAATATGTGTCCAACAGAAGCCTTGATTACTTTCTACTCGTTATGGCCGGTTACTACTTGGTCCTATCCTTAATGCGTTGACCTTTTTCTTCGCGAAGAATATGCATGATTTCTAAGAAGAATAAATGCACACTATAGTTAATGTAGATAGTTAAGCATTCTGTTGATCAAATTTAACATATCAAAGGCAGAACCCAATTTGCTTTGTGGCCATTTCGCTATAACTTCCAATAAATTAAAGAACTAAGTGATTGATGTTAATTAAATGGTGAATTGAGTACACAAATCAATTTCCTCTTTCTTAAGTTTATTATCTAATTTAATTAAAATTTTTCAGATCATGAAAAGCAAAACCAGCTAAATTGGACGAGGCGCTACAAGATCATAGAAGGGATTGCGAGAGGGATTCTTTATCTCCACGAAGATTCTACACTTAAAATTATATATCGTGATCTGAAAATTAGCAGCATTTTATTAGATGACAAAATGAATCCTAAAATTTCAGATTTTGGTGTGGTAAAGGTTTTTCTCGTAAGCTAGGCTCAAGGAAGTACCAATCGTATTTTTGGAACATAGTAAGTTTACGGTTTATAAGCATTACTGAACGAAGCGATTCATTGAGACTCCTAGGCTGTGTCTTGCACTGTGCTTCCCTCTACAACTCTTCTCCCTGTTCCTCTTTTTTTTTTCCTTCCTTTTTTGGCCTATTAATTTACTCAATACATCACTGCTTAATTATTTAGTCCAGGCCAGCATAATGATTTTTCACATAAAAAATACTTTCCGCCCTTTACTTTGAATTGTGGCATTAATCATATTACTATTTTGTTGTGGTTACATGTCGCCGGAGTATGCCATGCAAAGAAAATTTTCTGTGAAGTCGGATGTGTTCATCTTTGGTGTGTTGATTCTAGAGATTCTGAGTGGAAATAGAAACAATTTTTATCATCAATCATACTGTTACAATCGAAAATCCAACGCCGTGACTTTTAGTAATTTTTAGTGTAAATAATGATAAATAGACAATTTGTAAAAATTTAGAAGGAACTAAGCATTTGGATTTTTCATTTTAGTCCTAAAATCATTAGACACTTTATGTAAAAAGGGAGGTTATCTTTAGTTTAACTTTATAAAAATAGATACACCAATTAAAATTCAAGAAAACATAGTTAAATTGTACAAAAACTTGATTTAATAAACATTTAGTGCTGATTAAATAAATTTCGCAAACCTTGAGTTGGAAAGTCCAAGAATTAATTTACAAAGTTAATCAAAATTTTAAGTACATATGCTCCTTGTGAATCATAATTTTCCATTTATATACCAAATCCTCAAATAGTAAAAAATACGTCCTCATCCATTTACATACTATAAACAATAAACTTAGCTACACAGTTAGAAATAAAAAAGAATAGGACAAGTTATAAGGACCAACTGAAGAGGAATAATGATAAGACAAAACGTAAGTTAAGTAACTTGTCTAACTATTGAGACAATTGACTCGGATGGATAGCTACCTGAAAGGAAGGAAAAATGAGAGGAGTGAACTCGATAGCTCAGTAGGAAAGCTGTTACCTCATTTAAAAAATATTTTTAGTGATTGAAAGTCCTTGCATGGTTAGTTTAATTAAAAACACTTTTACAAAGACATATATGCATATATACGTAATAGTATCCAAGATCGATAGTCCGTATGCACCTACATATATATAGATGTATAGAAAGTATAATATCTAAAAAACCAAATAGTCCACAAACATATGACACAAATCTATACATACCCATGAGTTCACCACCTCTCATCAATGGAAACTAGCATGTTGGCACTACGTATGCCATACAGCCTGCCTAAACCTAGCCTATAATCAGAAGGGAAACCTATGTATCGCCTACTAAACCCGCAGGGGCAACCGTATTGCCTATGCCTGCCAAATAAGGAGGTAAGCAGAATGAATACCCCAAGCGGATTTGCAAATTTTGTAACGTTGGTGGAGCTATAACACCACACTATAAAAACCCTATGATGCTGTCCTGATACTCGTGTGTGATCCTATGATATATGTACTATGAAAAGATGTATAAAAATAACCATATAGTAATTCAAGTTCAAATGATGCTCTAGTTTGTAATAAAATGGTTAATTAAGTTTTATCAAAAAATGGATAGTATAATGGCCTTATTTTAACGTATCTAAAAAATAAACTACACTCAAAGAAGTCCTAGAGCAATTCAATACATAAATCATATTATTCAATTCCATTATAGAAATTTAAAAGTTCTAAAATCACGTTTGTTCTCATATGTTGCAGACAATAAGTTTTATTCAAAAACGATGTAAAAGAAAGGTAACGAAATCTTTACCTCACCAAAATAGTGATACCACGCTCCTGGATGCTCAAGGTGCTATTAGACGATCGTTTGGAGGGTACAGGACTGATCTCTGCCTTCGATCGCTCACTTGGAAAAAACCAATCCTCAATGGAGCTTTAAATCAATAAGCAAATCTCTTCATTGAATTCTTAATGTCTAAAATAGCAAAATCAGATATATAACTCGACCAATTCAGGTCTAGTCTGACACTAGACTGCTGGCATACAAAACTAGACAAAATCTAAGCCATTAGATATGGATTTTCGTGTCAGTTATCAAACATAGTCAATATATATATATATATCAAATTCACCATTTTCTGAGTACATTCTAAAAATGACATCAAAACACAATCTAATGGTTAGATTAAAAATGGACGAAAATGACAACTTTCAAACCGGGCAAAATGGGTTCATGAGATATATACCTTAAGGTTCCTCTCGACGATACGAACTCAACGAGTCCAAGAACACATGTTGAAATGGCTAGAATCATTGTCAAAAATTCAAAGTCCCTCATGGATAATAGTGGCATTTTTGATGACGGGGAGCTCGGTAGTGACTAGGGATGGGCGAGATGAGCTACTGGCTATGTAGAAAGACTCCATTGATGGTTTCATAGGTGACACAGTAGACGTGGCAGCTCCAGTGTTCGTTCGATCTCCTTCGGCCGAGAGTGATGAGAGAGAGCGAGACTGAGATCGGGAGTGAGAAAGAAGGATGAGAGAAGGAAAATTATATATATAATATTTAATTACATTTTTTTTGTTTTGGTCGAATGACCATTTTGCCTTGTAAAAACTGAATTTTTATATTTTTCCCTTCTTATAAGAATTTCGTCCCAAAATTCAAGCACAAACCGATAGCGTGAACAGGATCGAAAAAAATAGTGATTGAAAGTGTAGTGAATACTTGACCATAGAATTTAAGAGTATTATACCGAACACCAGTTAAGAAAAGGGAGGAGAAATAGATACTTCTCACATGGCATCAGAATCCCACCAACGTACTGAAACTTATAATGGTATGGGATAAGGATGCACCCTAAAAGATACTGAATCATAAGATGGCTCAACAATAGGTACAAGAATCTCAACTCCCATTGTTGGAAATGGCAACCTCATGTATATGAGTGGTCAAAAGATAACGATGATAGCAATGGCTAGAAGCCGAGGATAAAGGACTCCGAACATTGATTGTAAGACACCAAACTAGAACAATAGACCAAGTGTCAAATACAAGAATACTATCCCCTCCTGATTATACCAGGTTAATAATTTCCTAGGATATACCCATTTATCTGTAGCTATAACCTGGACCTAGATAACCTTCAAGTCAATGACTCTAATAAGAGTCCCCTTTCAAGCATAAAACATAATCTAATAGAGTTAAAGATGAGGGATAAGAATCCTTGTATGATACCACATAAGATAAAAAAGCTTAGAGGTCGAAGGTGATAAAGAGACTTCAATAGCTCATAACCACTTTCTGTTATCTGATTAGAGTGAGAAATAACACAAAATACAAATAACTTCTAGTCAAATATAAGACTAGAACACATAAATTGGAAATCACCAATACTAAACATTAGTACAAATTTCAATCTCAAATGCAAGTACCCAAACTATAAGAAATTTCGAAAGCATTTTAAATATTTTATCCAGTGTAAGATCTTATCAAAGAAAACCAAAGTGGTGTTGATCCAAAGGCTCTACAAGTCTTTGATATAAAGAAAAACTTCATGAACACAATCCAATATCCCAGAAATATACACATGACTGAAATCAATACTTAATACCCCAAAAAGAAGGTTCTAATATGATAAACTATCTAGTATCATCCTTGAGTGACGCCTGTATCCCATGAAACCTCTTTTCAAATTTAATAAAAATAATTTTGAAAATATTTTTGAAAACATTGAATGTAAAATTTGTTGGGACCTAGGAATACTATACTAGTTCACAATATGTCTCTCCCTAGCCAAAAGTGAACTAAATCTGAACTTCAAGTATCCCTATACAATAACATAGAGTCCAATAGTTCTTAAAGCAAAATCCATGAGTAATCTCAGTCTAATTATCATTAATTATATAACAATAGCTATGCTGTATATAACTTAAATAAAAATAAGGGATTCAGATTCAACTCAATATTAACATTTAAAAAAAAGTTTTACTCCATATATATATGATAAAAATCTCTAATATTCATAAGCATTAACTTAAGGATGAATTATACATAATAACCATTTAGTAAAATAATACGGAATGCATGAAAAAAAATACTAGCGTGTTTTTTTATGATAAACAAATGGGACATTTATTACAAAATCCACACTTACTTGGTAAAATAATAAACAAGGCCATATTTAGTTCACTATAGTCGATTTTTCTTTCAAATCTAATAAAACATTTGAGCCTTAATCCATGTCACAACTAGGCACAATGGAATGTTTTTATAAGATTCTAAAATATTCTCCAAAGTAACCAAACAAGTTTCTCAAAGAGTTGCAAAGTTCACACTTCATTTTTTTAAAAGGGTAGTTTAAAAAATATTAAAGTATGAAATCTTATCAAATACTTTCCCAAGGTGGGTAAAACAAACATCAATTCTGACTTAACTTTTGAAAATAAACTTTAATAGTTAATAGAGATTTATACTAGGCATAACAAACTAATTAATATATATATGAACTCTATGAAATAGAAAGCTACAATTAAACCTTCAAGAAGGAAATTGCATACTAATATCCACAACTCAAAATCCATCAAATACAAAGTCAAGGCATGTAACTCAATACCATTCATCAACTCAAAAATCAAAACTTCATTCTCCTTCCAAGTTTTTCGAACAATAGGAAGACTGGCCAACTCCAATCACATAATGCCCAAGAATCCAAATTAAACAAGTTCTGCATATCTCAATGTAACTTTGATCACACCGTGGAAGATTAAGTTAGTATGAATCGTAAGACTAAACAATCCAACAAATACCAAAAAACTATGTATTAATCAACAAGTTAAACCGCATCAAAGAATTTTTTTTTGAAGGATCATGAAAATTTGAAATCTTGAATGTATAAGTTCTAAATGACAAGCTCCACAAAATCTAAACTATAATTCTAACGCATACATTTTCACCCAACAAGGATTTTCATAACGCAAGTAGTTATATCAATTTCCATTCTCCAAGCAATATAGTCTAGAGAAAATCATTGGTACAAATCTTCAAATATGTGCATGAAGCTAAAGATTTTCCCAAAAATAATTCTCAATCCACACCAAAGTTTATCGAGTAGTCAAACTTGTGAATATTTTTATTCAAAACTTTTCTTTAAGTAACTTACATTCATTCATTTTTCAAGCATACTTGTAAAAGTATTTATTAAATCTCAAATCAAGTATTAAGTAGGGATTGAAAAATGCTTAGTAATCTACTAAGTCCAAAGTTTAAAATAGAAATTGTAAAGATTGATTTATGTATATATATTTATACAAACAAATTTACTTTGGTCTAGTAGTCCTTCAAATCAACACTACTAATTGTAAAATAAAATCTCACTAGTGTAGAAATAAGTTGGTAGTTTTACAAGGCTTAGTCTCAAAGTAGCATATTAGTTTAAAACAATATCCCCTTCGGAAAAGTGTATGACTCTTACCTAACCAGTGTTTGAGTTTAAAATGCTTATGATCTCTTCGAAAATAAATATGTCACTTTAGCTAAATGGAAGGGTCTACATCATTTAAAACATTAGTTGCCAACTTGAAATTTTTAAAAGTTCTAAAATCAAATAACTCAGTTTTAAACTAGATCAAATTCTCAATGAAACAAGATTTCTCATTCGAAGACCCACAATAACAAAACTTGATAAAACTAGAGATGTGTAATCGCTATAGTTAAACAATATCTCAAAATATCAAACTAATCACTTAGTCAATGAGCATACTATGTAAAAAGTGTCACCAATACAATCATTATAACATATTACCTAGTCACGATGTATGCAAATCAGGTGATCATAATGATATCAATTCCAAGACAGTACTCTCTCAATCTGATAAATACCAATAAATTCAAGCTATATCAGTGAAGTGCAAACACTAAACTAGTGCATCACAAGCAAAAAATCCGCAAGAAAATGCAACCACAATCAATTATTGCAAACAAAAGCAATAACCAAAATTCGAGGGACAACACATAGAAAATGTACAAGAAAGTCAAAACACAACAACTAAGATACAAGAAACTAGATTGCTACCTTAGAACTTACAAGATTCATATAGCTTACAGCCTGAATGGATGTAAGAGTACAAGAACGAATGTCCTTTCGAAGTGAAGGATTAGATTAAGAGTGGAATTCACATTAAGAGTGGAATTCAATAGTCTCATTTCAACCCGACACTTCTGAAACTAATATTCTTGGGAAATCACCATCCCAGTGATACCAAAATTTCACTTTGAAGAGGTTTAATAGAGGACTTAGAATGAATAATAGGAAAAGTAACTTATCTAGCCAGTTTCTAAGTGATGTATAAGGTATTTGTCAAAACTATTTTCAAAATATTTTAAAACACTAAAATTAACAGAGGCATGATCCCAGACAGTTCTAAAGCCATGCTTTGATACCAATTCTATAAGAAACAAAAATCCAAGGTAGTGACTTTTAGTAATTTTGAGTATAAATAAAGATAAATAAGGAATTTGTAAAAATTCGGAAGAAATCACTTAGTTTTTTCCATTTTAGTCCTCAAATTATTAGAAACTTTATGTAAAAAGGGAGCTTATCTTTAGTTTAACTTTATAAAAATAGATACAACAATTAAAATTCAAGAAAATATAGTTAAGTTGTACAAAAACTTGGTTTAGTAAAAAATTAGCGTTGATTAAATAAATTTTGCAAATCTTGAGTTGGAAAGTCAAAGAATTGATTTACAGTTCAAGAATTAATTTACAAAGATAATCAATATTCCAAGTACTTAAAGCTTTGAAAATATGCTCCTTTGGAATCATAGTGTCCCATTTATATACCAAATCTTTAAATAGTAGAAAATATGTCCTCAAACATTCAATTAGTATAAACAGTAAGCTTAGCTAAATAGTTAGAAATGAAAAAGAATGGACAAGTTATAAGAACCAGTCAAAGTGGAACAAGGATTGTAATGTAAGCCAACCGACTTGCTTGGCCATCACGACAATTGGCTCGGATGGACCACTACCAAAAAGGAAGGAAAAATAGAAGAGATGAGCTCGAAAGCACAGTAGGAAAGCTATTACCTTGTTTAAAAAACCTATTTAGTGATTGAAAGTCCCTACATGATTAGTTTAATCGAAAACCTCTTTGCAAAACTATATATGCATGTATACATAATTGTATCCAAGACTGATAGTCTATATTCATATACATATATATATATATAGATGTAGAGAAAGCATAATATCTAAAAATCAATTAGTCAATAAAAACATGATACGAATCCACCCATACCCATGAGTTCACCACTTATCATCAATGGAAACCAGAATATTGGCACTATATATGCTATATAGCCTGCCTGACACCTAGCCCATGACCAAAAGGGACACTTGTGTGTTGACTACCAAACCTGAAGGAGCAACTGTATTGGCTATGCCTGCTGAATAGGGAGTTAATCAAAAGAAATATCCCATGCGAGTTCGTGGACTCTGCATCATCGGTGGGGCTATAGCGCCATATTATAAAAACCCCATGATACTAACCTAGTACTCATGTCCGATCCTATGACTCATGTACACTAAACTGATGTGTAAAAATAATTATGCTGTAATTTAAGTTCAAATAATGCTCTGGTATTTAAGAAAATGGCTAATTAAATTTTATAAAAAAATTGATAACATAATGGCCCTATTTTAGCCTATCTAAAAAATAACTTATACTTAGAAAAGTCTCAAAGTAATCCGATATATAAATCATACCATTCAATTCCATTACGGAGATTTAAAAGTTTTAAAATCACGTTTCTTCTTGTATGTTGCAGAAAATAAGTTTTATTTAAAAATAATATAAAAGAGAGGTAACCGAATCCTTACCTCACTAGAATAGCAATACCATACTATTACATGCTCAAGGTGCTCTTGGATGATCGTTTAGAGGGTCAGGAATCAAACCCTGCCCTCGATTGCTCACTTGGGAAAAATTAACTCCTCAATGGTGCTTAAAATCAGTAAGCAGACCTCTTTGTTAAATTCCTAATGTCTAAAATAGCTAAGTTAGACATATAACTCTACCAATTTAGGTCTGAACTGATATTGGACTAGTGGCATACAAAACTGGATAAAGTCTAAGTCGTTAGATATTGATTTTTGTACTGATCATCAAATATAGTCAATATATATATATATATATATATCAAACTTGACCATTTCTGAGTATATGCCCAAAATGACATCAAAAATACAATCTAACAGTCGGATTTAAAGTCAAACCCAAGCTCAAAAATAGACAAAAATAGCAACTTTCAAACTAGGCAAAATAGGATCATGAGATATATACCCTGAGGCTCCGCTCGACGATACGAACCTAACGAGCCTAAGAACAAGCGTCGAAATAGCCGGAATCGTCGCAGGAAATTCAAAGTTTCTCATGGCCAACAATGGCATTTTCTGGCGACGGGGCCTCGGTGGCACGAGAGGACTTCGCGCATGGTTTTTGCAGACTAGATGGTGGCCACAGCAGCTCTGACGTTCGTTCATCCTCCTTCGGCCGAGAGTGACAAGGGAGAGCGAGAGTAAGGTCGTGAGTGAGGGAAAGGGATGATAGAGAGAAACCTAAGTATATATATTATTTAATTAATTATTTTTTTAAAAAAATTTGGTTAATTGACCATTTTGCCCTTGTAAAAATTTGGTTTTTACACACACAGTGTTGGAGACCTCTTGAGCTATGTGAGTATGACTTCAAGTACATGATTAATATGCTACTCTTTTCTTAACGCCATCATCATGAACCTTGAAGAGCGATTTTTAATTTATTTACAAAATATGAATGCATTGTAACATCTAAAGTCATCACTTTACTGAACTCTGTAGGCTTGGGAACTTTGGAGGGAAAGGGCTCCCTTAGGATTATTGGATCTAACAATAAGAATTTCCTTATGAAGAAATAAAGTGATGAGATGATTTCATATAGGATTGTTATGCATTCAAGAAAATCCAGTTCTTAGGCCTAGAATGGTAATAATAGTTCTTATGCTTAGTAGTTACTCTGTTACTCTTGTAGAACCTCAAAAGTCGGTTGAATTATCTATATCCAAAGAATCAATTGAGATCACATGCGTTTTCATATCAATATTTTGATTATTCCCATTGCTAGTTGCTTTCATTCATTTACAAACCGAAATAAGCTTGTAACTTCTTAGCTGAAGAAAAGAAGCCTACAAATCGTCACTTGACTAGGAAAAATGTGCTTGCACATCGTCATCCAACTAGAGTAGGTGAGCTTATAAAATATGAGAAAAATGAAGTAAGTGAGCTAATAAAATGTGTGTAGAAGTAAAATGAGCTCACACATTGTAAGTAGAAAAAAGTGAGCTCTTAAATCATAAGTAGAACTTTTCAAACTACATGTCCTCAATACTTGCATGCACTTCCTTATCATTGTTTATTCACAGGTTGAGGCTATCGTAAATTTCCTCCTTGCTTGCAAGTTTTGGGTCAACCACTAGTACTTGGTTAATTCCTTTGCTTTTCGAGACTATCTTTATGGCTTTGTTGTAACACTTATGTGCCTCATATTAACTTCCTCGCACAAGTCTAGTATCTTCTAGAGTTAGAAACTTTATAATTAAATGGTAGATGGATGTACCTGCTTTTAGATTTGTCAAAGTAGATCATTCAATCACTTAGTGGAATGCAGACGTGCAATCAACGACTAAAAATTCTATAATGATTTTTGAGATATAGGGCTTGTCACAAACTATAATTTAGAGTGAAATTGCACCTCGTGGGATAAGAAAATATCCTATAAACCCATAGAAGGGAGTGATTACTGTAACACCCCCTATCTTAACTATATGACTGTGTAGGTCAAACTAGGAAGCATTACTCTTTTATAACCCATATTTTTAGTTTTTGCAAAAAGGTGGGCCAAATATAAACTTTTCAAGCTCTAAAATAAAAGAAACTACGCGGCATTACTTTTTGAAAGTGTCTTTACAAAATATACAACTAAAAACTCCATATCTGTTTATCTTGCCATCAGTAGTAATATTTACAACACACTAGAATAACAAAATACAAATAAAACACCGCCCACAAGTCAAGCTCGTCTACATCGGTATGATCATGGCGACAAGAAAGCGTGCTAGCCAACTAGTAACTCTATACATCAAAAATGTCCTCACCTGCATCACAGGAACTAAATGAGCTAATGCTCAGTAAGTAAAGATCATGCATGCTTGTGAACATGCTTCATGCATAAACTTTATTGAAATTCCCATTGTACTCTTTCTTTCATAACTTTTCATTTTGATGCACTTTTCTCAGAAAACATTTCTTTATAGGGCCCTTGAGTGCATTACAAAGTCGTGGTAGTCGGTAGGCCGTGCCCACCTGTGCGGGAAGGAAACACATGGCCAATGTGAACCATACCTACCCAACGCAGACCGACTAAGTAATGCACCTGATAATTCTCATAGTACAATGCTCAGTTCCGGCAGCCGGTAAGCCGTGCCCACGTATGCGGGATGGGTGCCTGTGTAAACCATACTTACCCAATGTAGACAGACTAAACACTGTACTTAAAACATATCTCGTAAAATTAGTACAATGGTACTATTTAAATCCAATGTGTGGAAAACTTTACTTCATTAAAAATCATGCTTAATGATCATGCCATGCTTATGTTTCTGTAAGCTTTGCAACAACAATATGAATAACATATAATTGAAATAATACACGTAAGCATGCAGGAAAACATCTTGTATCTACTATTGTTCTTGTGATGCAGTTAAAATAAATCTTCACTTACCTTGTGTCCGGTAGAAAAGATAGCGGAAAGGGTCAGTATCCTCTGTGGCAAGGTGTGTGGAAGACCTGATGTCAATTTTATTACTAATATTATTACTACAATGTAAAATGCTTAAAGAAAACAAGTACAAGACCGAATCACAGCTTTTACAAAAGAAGAAACCCTAATCACAAAATGAACCAAAATGTCATCTACTTTCATAAAAACTAGTCCATTAGCTTCTAAATGGTACCATTTGGTTCTAGAAATATTTGGACAGCACCTCCCCTATTTTTATGACATCCCCACATGATTAAAATCATGGTTTAAGACCTGTA
>JXTB01000870.1:6236-47008 GCA_002914805.1 Parasponia andersonii | reverse complement strand
CACACCAAGCTCTCTCTCTGAGGGTACTGAGCCTTTACACTGCACGGGAACCCTTCGACCAATATTAGTACAATAACACAGTTGAAAATATTTAACAATAAAGAATGAGAAATTTACTGTAAAGTTGATTCTAGTCACTTGATATGTCTATTATGCAATATGAATATGTTTATTATTGGCCTATTATGCATGTGAGAATCTTGGGCATTACAATTACTGGTCCCAAGAGGTATTTATTCAGTCCTATCTTCTTATACCTATCCAGGTATGTGATGTCTGTAGCACTGCCATTATCGACAAGTATTCTATAGAGGTTGCTATTCCCTACTTTAGCTTTGCTCACAAACGTGCCATTATGAGGGTGGTGCATAAGTTGTGCATCCCATTTAATGAAAGTGATATTATCACATTCTCTTATAAATCTCCTAGTTTGCTTTTCACTAAGTTGATGAATGTTGGTAAAGCAACTAGTCTTGATTTCTTTGGCGTATTTACTCTGAGCTCTTTTGGACTCACCACTAATCTCTAAGCCTCAAAAATGGGTCTTGATGTCGCATACAATGTCTTTTGCTTGTTTCCTATCTTCTTCATGTTCTCTTTTGTCATGACTGTTATTCTTGTGTGCAACAAACTCTTTAGGTAGCCCCTCCGAATTAAGGCTTTAACTTCAGATTTGAGCATTAAATATTAGATGGTGTCATGCTCAATCTTTTTAAGGAATTAGTAGTACTTTTTGGGTCTCTCTTCGATGCTTTTATCTTGATAGGAGGCAGTTTCCTATAGTTGACTTTCTCTTTTGGCATTGCATACACATGCTATAAGGATGTAGTTGTTACGTGGATTCTGCACTTAACTTCACTATTCTTTCTGTTGGAATAATGTCCTATAAAGCAGTTTATTATTTAGACATTATAAACAATAATTATTGGATTATTTAGTATCTATTTGTTATTAATAAATTTTATGTTATGAATTTCTACTTCATTTATATCCCATTGATATACTTGTAATGTGTATGTTTATCTTATACAAACATCTAAAAGATTCCAAGACATGAAATGAGTAATAAAGAATTATTCGTATGATGAGTTCGTATATGGGAGACATTATATTCTTTGTTTCATTATGTCTAAATTAAATTGTTCACATTCTGTATATTGAAGAAGGAATACTTTATTATGCCATAGAATGTAGTGTTATCTATTTAATTAATGAAGTCTCTAATTATCAAAGTGAGTCTTCGGATAGAAACACTAGTATATTGTAAGAAAGTTATAACAGCATCGAAGAGGACCTAGTGAATTAGAATTTGAGGTTAAGTGTCGTAACTCAAATTTCTAATTTTACTAATCTAGCCCTATTGTAGAGGACCTTAATCCTAGTGATTAACGAACTTACTTTCATGTGTTTTTTCTTTTTGAGTTACTAAAGGACTAGTTTCGATTTATAGTTCAAACTCTGGTATTTTGGAAGATAAGGTATATGAAATGTGTAGAACGTTTTTCATGATTGACACCATGCATATGATGTCACTTTGAGTTTTTTCAAGTACTTGGATAATATAAACCAGGACCCTGGTATTCACTATGTGAATTTGACTGTGTTGGTATAAACAGATACAAATACCATAGTCAACTATTATCCATTAGATGAAAAATGGTAACTCAAAGGTAAATATGTTCTAGAGGGATAATACAGTAATTTCACCCTATTAGTACGGCATTGCATTGGGTGTATATCTATAGGTATAGTATATACTAAATGGATCAAGCTAATTAATTGTTAATAAGCTTCATAGAAAATAAATGACATTTAGTCCAAGAGTTCAATATTGGGCTTATAGTGGTGTGCCCCAATATTAATGGATAAGGCCCAATCATAATTAAGGGTTAATTATGATAGTGGGTATATGGTTTATTGGAGCTTGGGCTTTATGGATCCATTTGGTCCCCTGTCTAGCTCAAATTAAAGGCCAATAGTCATTTGATGATTTGTTGAGCCCAACAAGCCCAATAAGCCCATTAGGGTTTATTAATCTCTCTATATTTAAGAGAAAAGTTCTCTAATAACAAGACACAAGTGTTACACGTGAAACACCCCTTGGGAAGAGAGTGTCACACAAAAACAGAGAGAGACAGAGCAGAGAAAATCGGCCACCACTAGGGATTCACTGTCCTTGGTGTTTCGGCCATCCCGGAGAAATTGGTTCGAGAAGATTGTCTTCTTGTTCATCTGTGAATCTCTTAGTTGAGAATCAAGAAGGTGACCACCCACTAGATCAATCAAATGACTTTCGAGAATAGACGGGAAGACGAGAAGGTTGTGGAGTGAATCTAGGTATTGTTCTTGTCTTAATCAAGAGTTAATTCATGTTAAATCACGATCTGAAACGTTTTGTAAAAAGAAAATTTTATACAACCAATTCCACTGCGTTTCTTGATTTTACAAAACTATGGTATTCTTGAAAATAATTTTATGAAAATATTTTCCCCAAATTTATTCTAGTAAACACCAACACTTTCAAGCTTAAGAATTGCTCATCTTTATGCTCTTTTTATCCGGTTTTATTATTTTTGGTGAATACTTCAGGTGAAGAACCATTAACTAGAGAATTTTATCATTTCAAGAGAAATCTAGGTTAAATCAAGTCAATCTAGTTCAAATATGAGTGAAGATAGGTGACCAATACTTGGTCAATAGATTGAGGGAGCACCAAAATGGAAGAAATTGGGCAAAGATTGAGTGCTATAGCATTGAAATTGCACAGTAGTGCCATAAACCATAGAAACCTATGGCACTGCAGCAGTGGGTCGTGGTGCCACAGCACCGCAACATCAATGCCGGGGTGTTGTAGTGCCACATTATAGTGCTATAACATCGTTGTCACCATACGACATTGCAACACCATCTTCTTGAATGTTTGGCACCGCTGCAGCACAAAGTGCAAACATTTTGCAAAATTCCTAGATCACAGCTGATTTTGTCTCGACTATTTAACCTCTTTTTGGCTCAGATGAAGGTATCACAGAGAAACCCTACCAACTCTTTTCTAGAGAGTTTATGAAGAAAAAGCAACAAGGAGCAGCAAGAATTTAGAGAAGAAGAGAAGATTGAGCAAGCTTCAAAGAGCTTTTCTTTCTCCATCTCAGTTTTATCTTTCTATTTTCTGCTATGAATATGTATAACCTTTATCATTCCTATTGTGTTTCTCTTAATATATATATGAACTAAACTCTCTCTCTAGGAATGTAATCAAACTTCTAATACAATTCAATTGCTCTATCTTTATCATTTGTTCTTGATATCCATTGTTGAATGAATTGTTCTATTTTGTGCTTAATGTCTCTGTTTATTTGGTCAGTAAACTAATTGTTGTGTGAAATCTATTTGAACTTGGAAAGGGGAGTATAGATTTGGATATAGGTTGAACAACATAGCATTGTTTAGTATAGGGTGAATTTACATGGTATAAGAATATGCCTATGTAGTTTTTGCAACCTTGAATAAAAATTATCTAGCCTAAAGTTTAATCAATTTATGTTAGGATTAACATAATATCTTGTTTAAGTATTTTCACCTATGTCTTGGAAAGGAATTTTTGAAACCTTTGAGTTCCCAATTGTTAATTCTAAGTGGATGATTGAACAGTGAGGAAAACTAGTAATTGAAGGTCTAGGGGAGAGATTGTGTCCCTAGGTTTTATATCATTATTATAAAACTACCGTTCACTATTTAGTGTTAATTATATTGAATTTGCATTGTAGTTTTAGTTCACAACATCTATTTACTGTCATTTAGATAAATCCTCAACTAGTTTTGGTTAGTACTTTGCACTTGTAATTCACTTGCTCCTCATGGGATTCGACACTTACTTATAATCTATATTACTTGTTGGGAGCCATACACTTGCGGTGTTTGTATGTTAGAAATAGCCTAACAAGTTTTTGGCATTGCTATCGGGGAATACTGTTAGTTGGAATGTGCAAATATAAATTAAACTCACATACTCCCGTGCAAGTGCACATAGTCACAAGTAATATAGATATAGGAGTTAAGAATGTCGAACTCATGAGAATTAATTTCTAAGTCTAAGCTAAGTACTAAAATTAACACAATTCCAATATTATCCAAATAACCGAAATATAAATTTTGAAGAAATAAAATGAAAGAAACTAAATTATCATGCAAATGAATAAAACCAAGCAAAAAGAAAAATGACTAGGTTTACTAATTCTCCAACCATTCTTTAAACACACAATATGCTAATTTCCCTATTAAATTAACTAATCTATTAGAGTTGTCAATCAAGAATTCAAATGTATTCAAAAATCAGAAGCTTGTTGGTTGGAATGTGCAACTATAAATTATACTCACGCACTCCCGTGCAAGTGCACATGGTCACAAGTAATATAGATTTAGGAGTTAAGAGTGTCGAACCCATGAGGATTGATTGATAAGTCCAAGCAAAGTTTTAAAATCATCTCAATTCTAACTTTATCCAAACAACTAAAATATAGATTTTAAAGAAATAAAATAAACTAAATTAAATTGTCATACAAATGAATAAAATCACACAATAAGAAAAATGTCTAGGTATACTAATTTCTTAACTATCCTTTAAATACATAATTTTCTAATTTCCCTCATAAATTAACTAATTCATTAGAGTTGTCAACCAAGAATTCAAATGTATTCATTAAATCCTTTCCAAGATATATGTAAAAACATATAGATAAGTTAATATATTACTCCTAATATAAATTAACTAGATTTATTAAGTTTAGCTATTTTCAAATAAAAGTTGCACAAGTCACATAGGTATATTACTATCTTATACAAATTTACCCAAAACTAGGTAATCTTAAGTTGTTTTACCTAAGTCTAAACCTAAATTCCCCTTTCCAAGTTCATAAAGGTTTTATTTAATAATCTATTTAGTGTTTAATTAAATAGAAGCAATAAGTACAAGGTAAAACAAATAACTCAATAATGGATTTGATTAATGAAATAAGAGAAATAAAAAAAATGCAAGATACTAGGTTGGTTCACATAGTAAAACTAGACAAAGAAATATTTAGTTCATACTATTAATTGATATCAATAATATTATAATCCAATAAATTAAAGAAATACAAAATGAAAGACCAAAAACACATAGAATTCCCCTTTAGAAAAGCATGATGGTGTTTACAGAGGTTATCAACCTCCTCTTCCAAGCTTAGCTCTTTCTCCCTTGAGTCCTCTCTCTTTGATTTTCTCTCAACTATACTACTTTCTAAATATGGAAAATATAAAGAAAAGATCTAAAGAAAATGAAAAAAAATCTAAGAACAAACTATGGTGTTGATCTTCTGGAGGAAATTAAGAAATGGAGTTGGTTGGAGCATGTCTTCATCTTCTTCTTCCTCTTCTTCCTTTCCTTTTGTGGCTACATTATCTCTTTTTCTCTATCCCAACATGCCTTTTTCAACCCTTAATATAGGATTTTAAACAGGTGGCCCCTGCAAACCTAAGGCAAGCTGAATCTGGACCTTTGGATCATCAAAATGTTGATCTTGGCCATCAATTTTTGACTCAGGACATAGGGGATGGTGCCACAGTGCCAAAAAATGGTGCCATGACGCCAAAATTACCTGAGAGTTGGCACTACGGTGCCACTTTCAACTAGTTTTATGCCTCAGCTTCTTGGGTGCATCATTTCTTCATTTGAGCTCTGATTTGTGTAATTTTTGTTGCATTACAACTGTATCAGATTGAATTCAATTCTAATGACTTGAAAGACCCATTTGTGAGGTACAAATTCGTCTTATTTTTCATCAAAAACCTTTGTTTTATTCATCTATATACATAAACAAGCAAGACATCAAAAAAATAAGGAAAACATGTAAAATAACTTAATTTAAATAAGAACATAGCAAAACTTAAGGCGTCATAGCACTAGATATCTCTAATTTTATGGGCTTAACACACCCTCCAACTTAAGATTTTGCTAGTCCTTGAGCAAAAGAAAATGAAAAACACCTATAAACACACAAAAGATGTTATGCTGACAAAGATGACTACCAATTGATTCCTTAATACTCACATAATAACATAACTTAAAGAAAAGTACAAATATTGGCTAGGTATTAAGAATAACTCAGGAGCACATTCTATTTTAAATTGGATTTTCTGTATGTATGTGTATGCCTTTCTCCTATCATTGTATGAAATCCGAATAAGTTTATGCAAATATATATTAATCACAAAATCTCAAAGGTAACAATGAAGTTCCATAAGTTTGCATTTCCAATCTATCTCCACTAATGTAGATAAACATAACACTAAGGATCAAAAGGTCTTTATTAAGGTTGTAATATGGGCTTAGGTGAAGGTATAATGTTTTAGATAAAGTAACTCAAATCCCTTAAGTACGTTAATTCTAGGACTTATGTAGAGCTATTCTTTCACACACCAAGTAACATGCCAATAAAATCAAAATTTCTTTTTCTTCCATCAACATATAGCCAAATACTTATTCTTTTTTTTTTTCTTTTTTCTTCTGGTTGTTGTTGAGTTGATTACTCTAAAACTTATTTTCTTTCATGAGTAAGTGTGTAACTCTCTCTATTTTCTTTTTGTTTTTTTTACAGTATCACTCTACCCATTCTCGCAATAGCATAATGTAGCTCAAAAGGATTAAATAAGAACAATTAATATGCTCAAGTGGTAAAGGTTGAATGATATTATTTTAGGTTAAGCTAATATGTGTGTGGTTGAAAAAGAATAGGCTTTACAAGGCTCAAATAAGTGTACTAGGGATAGAATGTATCAATGGTTAGCTTAAAAGGCCCAAACGGTCCAAAGATTGTCTAAATTATTTCCTTGATGAAATACTATCTAGGATTTCGCCTCGATAGATTATCAAGCAAATTCTAGCACTTGTGAGATAACAAAATGTCATATTTACATAAACATTCTTTAGATTAACACACAAATCAAAGATCAAGGCATTATACTCAATATAGATTTTCATAATCAAAATAGAACTAACACAAGAATTATCCATAAGACTAAGCTAATATCTATATTTCTCAACAAGTTATACACCAATTCACCTAAGGTTCTTATCATTGGAACTAGGTAATCACCAAAGAGAGCACAAAATACCTCTACTTATTAAAACAGACAATCACACAACAAGGAAAATAAGCACAGAACAATAAACAAACTAACGCAAGTATAATCCAACGTGGCTTACCCTATCTCCCAAACTTAGCATGCAAAATATTGGAAAATTAAAGAACAAAAGAATCAGTTCAGGGATAATCCTCTCATTGGCACATAACCATGAAGTTTGATCTCCTTGAAGTAGCACCAACATCTTGGATTGCTCAACACACCAAAATGAAAAGAAATACTTAGGTTGCCTCCCAAAAAGTGCTTGAATTAAAGTCTTCAGCTTGCCTTTTTACTTGTGGTTCATCCATAAGTTGAGACCAAATGCAGTCTACCCTTTATATTTTCAATTGACCATATCAATATATGGATGTGGTCTTTTAGGCTCGTAGCTTTAGGGTGCGACACTTCATATCCATAATTTTTAGAGAAGAATTGATGAGAATGAGTTGCCATTGGTCCACTTGCTGAAAGTTGTGGATTTAATAGTTATAGACAAGAAAATTCCTCTCCAAGGTCTTCAATTCAAAGTTTTCTCATCAATGATGGCCTTAAGATTAGATTTTCTACATAGGATATGGTGTTAATGTTCACATGATGCTATATATCACTTTGTATAGTGCAAGTTCTCCCATCTCCCTCTTTTTCATGAAGCTCAAAACTCAGTTCATCATTATTCAAACCACTACAAGTTGTAGTAGTGCAATATTGCTTCTCCAAAAGTGAATCGGTGTTTCCATGAAAGGTACTTTCGGCATTGTTGTGCCCAAGATTCTCACATGTATATTAAGCCAATAATAAACATGTTCTAATTATATATTAGGCATCTAGAAGTCATTAATACTAGTTTCATAGTAACATGCTCATTCATTATGTTATATGCATTTACATACATGTTATTACACTAATGATTGTCGAAGTGTCCTAATGTAGTATAAAGTTTCAATACCCTCAGAGAGAGAGCTTGGAGTACTAAAAGAACAAAGAATATATTTATGAAAGCAATACTATATGCATATGCATTAAGATCATACTTGTTGATAACGTGGTCAAATAGTAATTTTGTGGTAAAATATAATTTTCACGCATTACAGAGCAAATTCACTGTGTGTTTAACACGTCAAATAGACTTGATTCAATATTTAGGACTCATTTATAGCATTTTATTTTTCGGCTCCAGGTAAGCACGTGGTGGCATTCATGTCACTAATTCGTATTTAGTTTTACTAAGCTAGCTTAGATTAGGCTTAAGTGCGTAATATCGTTTTTGTACATTCTAATAACTGAGTACTAATACTATGTTTGTATTGTTAATTGAGTGTAATTGACTTGTTTTTATGTTTAACGATTGGTTATGGGGCTAGGTTCCACCAAATGACAAGAAGATTGCCATATAGGATCATAAGTCAAAGTATGACTAGATTTCACTTTCTAAGCTAGGTTTCATCATTTTGATCTACAGTTGGGTGTATAGGAGTGACTAGCAATGCGGTGGCTATGTTAAGGATGTTTTAGAGATGGACACATGGAAAGTAATGAGAAAAATACCCAAAATACCCCTTAGAATTTAAGTAATGCCATCTCTTTGTCATTAAGTATCACTTTTAGATCAAATCTGGTCATTTTCTTTTCCTTTCTCTCTAGGCATGACCAGAAACTATTCAATAATTTTTTTGATTTCCCTCAACTTCCCTTAAACATTTCTAAGAGTTTCCAGGTGGTAGAACTCAAATTGGAACCCTATAAAGCAAGATAGACCAAAACAAGTCAAGATAATTCTACTAGTTCTTCTTCCTATGTCTTGTTCTTTAATTTCAATTCTCCACTTGCTACCACTAAAATTATGGTTCTTTCAGGTCTTCTTGAGTCCTAAAATCTAATTCTTGGCCATGGGAATCAGTTTGTTGGAGGTTGAAGGCAAGAGCTCCAACAAAATCTCAAACTAGTCAGGGTAAAGTTTAAGTGGGAGTATGAATTTGTAGTGAAATTCTTTTGTTTCAGCTCTTAAACCAAAGTTATTATTTGATGAATAATGGTTGTAGGAACCCTTATATATCACTGGAAACATAAAATTTAGGTGGAGGATTAAAGTTAAACCTAAGGCCCCAAAGTTTGCTATTTACGGATTTAAGTATTTTCATGTGTGGTAGATTAAGTTTTCCATATTTGTAATCTAATTCTTAAACTTATTGTGTATATTTTATTGATCCTATTATTTATTACACTGATTGGATGGCTGGTTGTGATAACACACAAGTGTAATAGTCATTTAAACTTTGTGTAAATTGAAAGGAATTCAAGTCCACTTAGGTTGTTCTAAGTGATCCTCTTTGATGTATATATGTGGGAATTGGATTGTTAATTATTATTTCAGGTCTAAAACCATGATTTTAATCATGTGGGAATGTCATAAAAATAGGGGAGGTGCTGTCCAAATGTTTTTAAAATGAAATAGCACTATTTAGGAGCAAAGGGACTAATTTTGACAAAATTATGTGCCATTTTGGATCATTTTGTGCTAATGAACGCTGATTCATATTTTAAAATTTTTGTACAGTTTTTCAATGTGCTAGTTGTTAACTGCCAAGTACCTTAAGAGAGTTACATACTTCCGAGTCATTTTAAGATGAAGTTTCCTAATTCAGTGAAAGTTGTTTCGGTCTTGTTCAAGTATCTTAATGCATTCTTTTTGAAAAATGTGCATCTTAAATAATTGTAATTTATAACAGGTGATTAGCACACCAATCTCTAGAGGATATTGACTGTTTCCATTATCAATTCCTATTCAGCACACGAGGTAAGCAAAGACTTACAACTGCATCACAAGAACTATATGGAAGACGTTATTATGTGAAACTTACTTATTCCTGAAAGTTATGAAATGGCATGTGCATGGCACATCTTATGTGCAAATTGAGAATTTTATTATAAGAGTATTTGAAAGTGAGTACCATTGTACCAATTTTATAAGATAAGTTTTAATTACAATTGGTAGTTTGTCAGAGCTGGGTAGGTAAGTCTGTTGATGTAGACTCTCCTGTTTAAGTGGGACTTGCAGATCTTATGATGTGTCTCATTGAAGCGGGACAATATTAGCATAGTATGGCATTTGATGAGAGAAAGAGTTTTCAAAAACCTCACATGACAGCCGCAACTTATTTTTACTCTTGGCCAGAGTTTCCGCCCAATGTTATCATGGCCTATCGACTTACGGGATAAACAATATGCTAAGGGGCCCAACTATAAATAGTTTTTAAGGAAAATGCATGGACTTAAATGTTTAAGATAGAAAAGTGTATAATCGGGACTTTATGAGATTGTAAAGCATACATAAGCATGCATAGTTTTTACTTACTGAGCTTTAGCTCATTTTAGTCTTGTGATGCAGATGAGGAGGCACATTTTAGTGTTGAGTAGCTAGTTGTCTGGCCTGTGTTTTGTCACCATCATTATACAGATTTCGATAAGCTTAACCTGTGGGCGACATTTTTATTTTTAGATATTTTAGTGTAACGCAAATTTTACTACTGATGGCAAAATAGAGTGGGGAAAACCTCTTTTGATTGTACATTTTGTAAAGACACTTTTAACAAAAAATGTCATATATTTGCTTTTGTTTAAAGGTTTTAGAAAGTTCAAAGTTGCCCACCTTTTTTTTAAAGCCAAAGACAATGTTTAAGAAAGAATAATACTTCATAGTTTGACTGTATATGACAATATGGTCAAACTAGAGGGTGTTACAGTGTTGGTATCAGAGTGGAGGTGTAACCGTTTCTGAAGACTGTCTACATAGGTATGATCATGTGACAAAAAGCTCAGTCAACCAATAAGTTTTAATTTCTTGTGTTAGCATTAAATTTGATGCCAATTTTTATGATATATTCTCTTTTTATGTTTGGCTGTTATGCATGGATGTAAATAAAAGGGCAACTGTACAAGGAATCATGCCAAGGGCTAAGGGTCAAACTACTGAGCAAAGGGGTACTACTGAGAATGAGACAAACAATATGGAGAACAAGTACCACCAGCTGTAGCTAGACAAGGAACCTATGAACCAAATTGTGAGAGGTTTAGAAAGAATAAGCCTCCAGCATTCAAGGGTGAAACTGATCCACTATTAGTAGAAAAGTGGATTCAGAGTATTGAGGGTATTTTCGATTACATTAGAATCCCTAATGAGGAACAAGTTTCATGTGCCACTTTTATGTTCCAGATGGATGCTAGACATTGGTGGGATTCTATGAAGTCCATCACTAATTCCAGGCTTACTTAGGAGCAATTTAAGGAAATATTCTATCGGAAATATTTCAGTAATGTACATAGGATGTTGAAGGCTGCTGAGTTTGTTAATCTAAAATAGGGAGGTATGTCTGTTAGTGACTACATAAAGAAATTTGAGGAGTTATCCTGATTTGCTCCACACATGGCGAGTACAAATGAGCTGAAAGTAAACTAGTTCCATCAAGGCCTCAAGGCAAAAATTTATAGGGATGTTAAGATATCTGCTTATAAAAATATGCCATATGCTAAGGTTGCAGATAAAGCTCTTGAAGCTGAACTACGAGTTATAAGAGCTTAAGAAATTCACAGGAATATAAATATGGCAAGGAGAAATACAACTTTTGGAAGAGGATCTTAACCAAGAACTAATGGAAATAAAAGAAAGTGGAAACAGAATCAAGGATAAAGACAAGAGCCCCAAAAATGCCAAGCTACGAACCAGAGGATATACTCAACTATGACCCAGAGGACTGTTTGTCCTAAATCCATTAATGGGTTCTGGTGCTTGTTTCTTGTGTAGAAAATCTGGAAACTATGCAAAGAAGTATCCGAATACTATAGATGAGCATAAAAAAGTCCCAGCTCGTGTGTATACAATGACCAAAGAAGATGCCAAGGCGAACCCATATGTTGTAGCAGGTGAGATTCTTTTCTTTGGTATTCCTATTAATGCATTAATAGATTCAGGGGCTACACATTCATTTGTATTAGCTACATTTGTGAGGAAATTGGGCAAAATAATAGAATACTTGAATTTCAAATATTGTGTGACCATTCCATTAGGAGAAGCTTTATGTTCTAATCAAGTTCTTAAGGCATGTCCAATTCAAATAGCTGATAAAGACTTGTGTGTAGATTTGATAGTATTAGATATGCAAGATTTTGAGGTTATTTTGGATATGGATTGGTTATCTAAATATCGTTCTACTATTGATTGCTATAAGAAGATGGTAGTATTTCAACCACCAAGTATAGAGGAGTTCACTTTTGTTGGAACTAGTGAAAATTCGATGACTCCAATCATTTTCTCAATAAAAGAAAGGAAGGGATGCATGGGTAACTTGGCCAACATAATGGATACTCGAAAACAGTTAAAAGTGAAGCCTAAGGAAGTACCGGTAGTGAGTGAATTTCTTAATGTATTTCCTGAAGATTTGTCTGGGTTACCACCTGATAGAGAGATAGAGTTTGTTATAAACTTATTGCCCAATACGGCTCCTATTTCAAAAGCACCTTATAGAATGGCTCCAGCAGAGTTAAAGGAACTAAAAGTATAGTTACAAGAGTTATTAGACAAAGGTTTTATTCGCCCAAGCTTTTCACCAAGGAGTGCTTTGGTTTTGTTTGTTAGGAAGAAAGATAGGACTATGAGACTTTGCATAGATTATAGGGAGATGAATAAGGTCACAATCAAAAACAAGTATCCACTTCCCAGAATTGATGATTTATTTGATCAATTGCAAGGAGCTTCTGTGTTTTCAAAGACTGACTTAAGATCAGGATACCACCAGTTGAAAATTAAGGAGGAAAATATTCCAAAAATAGCTTTCAGAACCAAATATAGACACTATAAGTTTTTAGTAATGCCCTTTGGATTAACTAATGCACCAGTCGCTTTCATGGACATGATGAATAGTGTGTTTAAAGATTTCTTAGATAAATTTGCTATAGTTTTCATCGATGATATTCTGATTTACTCACGCTCAAGAGAGTAGCATATGGAACTTTTGAAGACCGTGTTGAGAATTCTTAGGGAAAAGTAGTTGTCTGCTAAGTTTAAGAAGTGCAAATTCTTGTTAGAGAAAGTTATCTTCCTTGGTCATGTGGTTTCTGAAAATAGTATTTCTGTGGATCCAATGAAAGTTGAAGCTGTGAGTAATTGGCCAAGACCTACAAATATTTTTGAGATTCGTAGCTTCTTGGGGTTAGCTAGTTATTATAGACACTTTGTTGAAGGTTTCTCGAAGCTAGCTTCTCCATTGACTCATTTAATAAGGAAGAATGTGAAGTTTCACTGGAATGAAAATTGTGAAAAGAGTTTTGAGGAATTGAAGCATCGTATGGTAACAGCTCCTATACTTTCAATACCATCAGAAGGATTTGTTATTTATAGTGATGCCTCAAAGAATGGGTTAGGAAGTGTTTTGATGCAAAATGACAAAGTCATTGCTTATGCCTCTAGGAAATTGAAGGAATATGAAAAAAAGTATCCTACTCATGATATAGAGCTAGCAGTAATTGTCTTTGCACTGAAAATTTGGAGACACTATCTTTATTTGGAGAAGTGTGAGATCTTCACAGATCACAGGAGTCTAAAGTACTTCGTTACCCAAAAAGAACTGAATATGAGACAAAGAAAATGACTTGAACTGGTGAAAGATTATGACTATGAGATTTAATATCATCCAGGAAAAGCCAATGTAGTTACTAATACTCTAAGCAGGAAATCATTGGCTACTATACTGTTAAGCATGTTGATATGAAACATCTTTTAATAGATTTACCTAAGTTTGAGTTAGAGATTGTGCCTAGAGGTTTAATAGAAAGATTGGTAGCTTTTACTTTTCAACCAACAATATTAGAGAAAATCAAACAAGGCCAGAATACGGATCCCTATATGATGAATTTAAAGAGTAAGATAGAATCTGGAAAAGAGATGGCCTTCTAGATTTCTGGTGATGGTGTAATCAGATATGGAAATAGATTGTGTGTGCCTGGTGGAATTATTAGAAAGGAGATATTGATGAAAGCTCATACCACTCCATACTTTATGCGTCCTAGTACTACAAAGATATATAGAGACTTAAAGATGTATTACTGGTGACCTGGTATGAAGAAAGATGTGGTTGAGTTTGTAGAATAGTGTCTCACATGCCAGTAAGTTAAAGTTGAACATCAAAGACCCCTTGGGAATTTAAAGCCTTTGAACATACCCCAATGGATATGGGAGAGATTGCTATGGATCTTGTTGTTGGACTTCCTAAGACAGCTGAGGGACATGATGCTATTTGGGTGATTGTGAATTGATATATAAAATCAGCTCATTTCTTTCTAGTTACAATAACTTATAACTTGGACCAATTTGCTTGGTTATATGTCCAAGAGATTGTGAGACTACATGGTATTCTAAAAGTTATCATTTCTGACAGAGATTCTAGATTTATTTCGAAAATTTGGAGGAGTGTTCAAGAGGCAATAGGTACAAAATTGGCATTTAGTATAGCTTTTCATCCTCAAACTGATGGGCAATCAGAGAGGACTATACAGACCCTTGAAGACATGCTCATAGCTTGTGTGTTGGATTTCCATGGATCTTAGGGCAAATACCTGCCACTTGTAGAATTTTCTTATAAAAATAGTTACCAAGCTTCTATTGAAATGCCCCCATATGAAGCACTATATGGAAGAAAGTGCAGATCTCCTATTCATTGGGATGAGATAGGGGAGAGAAAATTTTTGGGTCCAGAATTAAAAAGACAGACAAATGAGGCAGCAAGAAAGACTCGAAAAAGAATACTAACTACTCAAAGTAGACAGAAATGTTATTCAGATTCTCAAAGAAGAAAATTAGAATTTAACGTTGGAGATAAAGTATTCTTGAAGGTTGCTCCCATGAAAAGAATCACGAGGTTTAGGAAGAAACGGAAGCTAAGTCCTAGATATATAGGTCCTTTTGAGATACTCGACAAAGTTAGAGATGTTACTTATAGACTCACTTTGCCGCCATCATTGTCTAATGTACACAATGTATTTCATGTCTCTATGTTAAGAAGGTACATTTCAAATCCTTCAAATGTTCTGAATTTTGAGCAATTGGAGCTAAATCAAGACGTGAGTTACGAGTAACATCCAGTGAAGATTTTGGATGCAAAAGAAAAAGAACTTAGAAACAATAAAATCCCTTGGTCAAAGTATTGTGGAAGAGGCCATACGGGAAAGAGAGGAAAAGATGAAAACTAAGTATCCACACCTATTTGGGTAAGCAAATTTTGAGGATGAAATTTTGTAACAAGGGGAGAATTGTGGTGCCTAAGATTCTCACATGCATATTAAGCCAATAATAAACATGTTCCAATTGCATATTAGGCATCTAGAAGTTATTAACACTAGTTTCATTGTAACATGCTCATTCATTATGTTTTGTGCATTTACATACATGTTATTATACTAATGATTATCAAAGTATCCCAATGCACTATAAAGATTCAATACCCTCAGAGAGAGAGCTTGGTGTGCTAAAAGAACAAAGAATATAATTATGAAAGCAATACTATGTGCACATGCATTAAGATCGCACTTGTTGATTACTTGGTCAAATAGTAATTTTTCAGTAAAATGTAATTTTCACGCATTACGGAGCCGAATTCACTGTATTTTTAACACGTCAAATTGGCTTGAGTCAATTTCTAGGACTCATTTATAGCATTTCATTTGTCGGCTCCAAGTAAGCACGAGGTGGCATTCAGGACACTAATTCGTATTTAGTTGTACTAAGCTAGCTTAAATTAGGCTTAAGCACGTAATGTCATTTTTGTACATTCTAATAATTGAGTGCTAATACTATGCTTGCATTATTAATTGGAGTTTAATTGACTTATTTTTATGTTTAATGATTGGTTATGGGGCTAGGTTCCACCAAATTACAATAAGATTGGCCATATAGGATCTTAAGTCAAAGTATGACTAGATTTCACTTTCTAAGCTAGGTTTCATCATTTTGGTCTACACTTGGGTGTATAGGAGTGACCAGCAATATGGTGACTATGTTAAGGATGTTTTAGAGCTGGACACATGGAAAGTAATGAGCAAGATACCCAAAATACCCCTTAGAATTTAAGTTATGCCATCTCTTAGTCCTTAAGTATTGCTTTTAGATCAAATCTGGTAATTTTCTTCTCCTTTCTCTCTAGGCACGACCTGAAACTCTCCAATAATTTTTTTGACTTCTCTCAACTTCCTCAAACATTTCCAAGAGTTTCCAAATGGTAAAACTCAAATTGGAGCCCTAGAAAGCAAGATAGACCAAAAGTAGTCAAGGTAATTGTACTAGTTCCTCTTCCTATGTGTTTTTCTTTAATTTCAATTCTCCACTTGCTACCACTCAAAGAATGGTTCTTTCAGGTCCTCTTGAGTCCTAAAATCTAATCCTAAGCCTTGAGAATCAGTTTGGTAGAGGTAGAAGGTAAGAGCTCCAACAAAAGCTCAAACTAGTCAAGGTAAGGTTTAAGTGGGAGTTTGAATTTGTAGTGAAATTGTTTTGTTTCAACTTTGAACCAAAGCTATTATTTGATAAATAATGGTCCTAGGAACCTTTATATATCACTGGAAATATTAAATTTAGGGGGAGGATTAAAGTTCAACCTAAGGCCCCAAAGTTTGCTATTTATGGATTTAAGTATTTTCATATGTGATAGATTAAGTTTTCCATATTTGTAATCTGATTTCTTAAACTTATAGTGTATATTTTATTGATCCTATTACTTATTACACTCATTTGATGGCAAGTTATGATGCCACATAAGTGTAAAAGTCGTTTAAAGTTTGTATAAATTGAAAGGAATTCAAGTCCACTTAGGTTGTTCTAAGTGACCTTTCTTGATATGTACATGTGAGAATTGGATTATTAATTGTTATTGTAGGTATAAAACCATGATTTTAATCTTGTGAGAATGTAATAAAAATAGGGGAGGTGCTGTCCAAATGTTTTTAAAATAAAATGGCACCATTTAGGAAGAAATGGACTAGTTTTTACAAAATTATGTGCCATTTTGGATCATTTTGTGCTAATGAACTAACATTCATATTTTAATACTTTTGAATAGTTTTTTAATGCTAGTTATTGACTGCCAAGTACCTTAAGAGATTTATATGCTTTCGAGTTATTTTAAGATCAAGTTTCCAAATTTAGTAAAAGTTGTTATTTTGGTCTTATTCAAGTATCTTAAAGCATTCTTTTTTGTAAAATGTGCATTTTGAATAATAGTAATTTATGACAAGTGATTAGCACACCAATCTCTAGAGGATATTGACTCTTTCCACTATCAATTCCTACTTAGGACACGAGATAAGTAAAGACTTACAACTGCATCACAAGAACTATATGGAAGATGTTATTATGTGAAACTTACTTATTACAGAAAGTTATGAAATGGCATGTGCATGGCACGTTTGGCATGCAAATTGAGAATGTTATTATAAGAGTATTTGAAAGTGAGTACCATTGTACCAATTTTATAAGATAAGTTTTAATTAAAATTGCTAGTCTATCAGAGCTGGGTAGGTAAGTCTGTTGATGTAGACTCTTTTGTTGAAGCGGGACTTGCGGATCTTATGATGTGTCTCATTGAAGCGGGAAAATATTAGAGTAGTGTGGGATGCTCTTTTGATGAGGGAAAGAGTTTTCAAAACCTCACACGATGGTCGCACTTTATTTTTACTCTTGGCCAGAGTTTCTGCCCAATGTTATCACAGTGTATCGACTTACGGGATAAGCAATATGCTAAGGGGCTCAACTATGAATAATTTTTAAGGAAAATGCATGGTCTCAAATATTTAAGACAAAAAAGGGTACAATGGGAACTTTATGAGATTTTCAAGCAGACATAAGCATGCATAGTTTTTACTTACTAAGCTGTAGCTTATTTTAGTATTGTGATACAGATGAGGAGGAACATTTTGGTGTTGAATAGCTGGTTGTCTGGCCTGTATTTTGTCGCTATGATCATGCAGATATAGACGAGCTTGACCTATGGACGTTATTTTTATTTTGAGATATTTTGGTGTTATATAAATACTACTGCTAATGGCAAAATAGACTAGTGAAAACCTCTTTTGATTGTATGTAACCTCTTTTGATTGTATATTTTGTAAAGATACTTTTAACAAGAAATGTCATGTAGTTGCTTTTGTTTAAAGGTTTTAGAAAGTTCAAAATTGCCCACTTTTTTTTTAAAACCAAAGACAATGTTTAAGAAAGAATAATACTTCATAGTTTGACTATATATGATAATATGGTTAAACTAGAGGGTGTTATAAGGATAATTGGTGATTGTAGCAAGATGGCCTACTTGATATTGAAGATTTTACATTAAAACATCTTGCTCTTGAAGAAAAGCATCCATTCTTTGCAATTGTTGCATCATTAAGTCTTCTATGGATGGCTTTTCCTCTTGTTTAGGGAGGTATGTATCCACTATTCATATATAATAGTCAAGCACCTCCTCTTATGATGGCTTCTCTTCTTGTATAGGTGGTTGATGAGGGAACTCTGATGTGAACATAGGCTTGTTGTGGAGATTCGGTGGTAGGCCTTGATTGTTGCACCAAGAGTAATCATGGTATGCCTTCTAAGTTGGATTATAGATTGCATGTGGCCACTAGCAACAAAGTGTACCGGTTGTAAGTTGCATGGACATCCTTTCCTTGGGTGGTTTCTTCCACATGATTAGCAATTCACAAATGTTCTCTAGGAAGCTTGTGCACTAAAGTCATCAATTTTCTTGGTCAATTCACTCACTTAATCCATTAACTCCATGATTTCTAATTCTTTGTTCACTTTGCTCAATTGAGTGCACAAAGCCATGAGAGATTTGTGCCATTGTTGATCATTGTCCATCATGACTCCACCTCCATAATAACCATAGTATGCCATCCAAAAACAACTAAGAAAAAAACAAACAAATGAATAAATGAAAAGTCTGAATTAAAGCTAGAATTGATTGATATTAATATTAATAAGAATTAGTATTTCAATCCTTGGTAACGATGCCAAAAACTTATTGGTTAGAACGTGCAACTATAAATTATACTCGCACACTCCCGTGCAAGTGCACACAGTCATAAGTAATATGGATTTAGGAATTATGAGTGTTGAACCCACGAAGATTGATTACTAAGTCTAAGCTCAATATTAAAATTATCTCAATTCCAACTTTATCCAAATAACTAAAATATATATTTTAAAGAAATAAAATAAAATAAAGAACTAAATTGTCATGCATGTAAATAAAAGCAAGCAATAAGAAAAATGTCTAGGTTTAATAATTCCCCAGCTATCCTTTAAACACATAACTTTCTAATTTCCCTTTTAAATTAACTAATCCAGTAGAGTTGTTAACTAAGAATTCAAATGTATTCATAAACCAAAAACTTGTTGGTTGGAATGTGTAACAATAAATTATACTCACACTCCCGTGCAAGTGCACATAGTCATATGTAATATAGATTTAGGAGTTAAGAGTGTCGAATTGATTACTAAGTCTAAGCTAAGTATTAGAATTATCTCAATTCTCATTTTGTCCAAACAACCAAAATATAGATTTTGAAGAAATAAAATAAAGGAAACTAAATTGTCATGCAAATGAATAAAAGTAAGTAATAAGAAAAATGTCTAAGTTTACTAATCCCTAACCATTTTTTAAACACACAATTTTCTAAGTTCTCTCTTAAATTAACTAATCCATTAAAGTTATCAACTAAGAATTTAAATGTACTCACAAATCAAAAACGTTGGTTGGAATGTGCGACTACAAATTATACTTACACACTCCCATGCGGGTGCACACGATCACAAGTATTATAGATTTAGGAGTTAGGAGTGTTGAACCATCGAGGATTGATTACTAAATCTAAGCAAAGTATTAAAATAATATGAATTCCAACTTTATCTAAGCAACTGAAATATAGATTTTCAAGAAATAAAATAAAATAAACTAAAATGTCATCGAAATGAATAAAAGAAAGCAATAAGAAGAATGTCTAGGTTTACTAATTCCTCAACCATCCTTTAAACACACAATTTTCTAATTTCCCCCTTAGATTAATTAATCTATTAGAGTTGTCAACCGATAATTCTAATGTATTCACAACCTTCTTTCTAAGACATAAGTGAAAATATCTAGACAAGCTAACATGTTACTCTTAACATAAATTGACTAGATTCATTAAGTTTAGTTATTCTCACATAAAGGTTTCACAAGTCATATAGGTATATTCCTATCCTATGCAAATCTACCCAAAACTAGGTAATCTTATGTTGTTTTACCTAAGCCTACACCTAAATTCCCTTCCAAAGTTCATAAAGGTTTCACTCAATAATCTATTTAGTGATCAATTAAGTAGAAGCAATAAGTACCAGATACAACAAATAACTTAACAATGAATTTGATTAATGAAACAAGAGAAATAAACAAACAAAAGATACTAGGTAGGTTCACATAGTAAAACTAGACAAAGAAATATTTAGTTCATATTATTAATTGAGAACAATAACATTATAATCCAATGAATTCAAGAAATACAAATCAAAGAGAGAAAAGTTATAGAATTCCCCCTTAGAAAAGCTCGATGGTGTTCATGGAGGTTGTCAATTGCCTTCTCCAAGCTTGGCTCTTTCTCTCTTGAATCCTCTCTCTAGGATTTGCTCTTAACTATACCACTCTCTAAATATAGAAAATACAAAGAAAAGCCCTAATGAAAATGAAATGAAAAAGCTTAGATCAAACTATGGTGTTGATATTGTGGAGGAAATCAAGAAATGAAGTTGGTTGGAGCATGTCTTCATCATCTTTTTCATCTTCATTGTTTCCTTCTATGGTTGCTAGTCTTTCTTTCTCTCTATCCCAACATGCCTTTTTCAGACCCAAAGATAGGATTTTAAAGAGGTTGCTCATGTAAACCTAAAGTAGGCTAAATCTAGACCCTTGTATCATTAAAAAGTTGATCTCAGCCGCCAATTTTTAACTTAGGGGGGTGGTGTTGCGGCACCATTTTTGATGTTACAATGCCAAAATTACTTGAGAGTTGGCACTACAGTGCTACTTTTTGGCACTATAGCGCTACTTTCTGCTGGTTTGATACCTCAGTTTCTCAGGTACGCCATTTCTTCATTTGAGCTCCGATTTCCATCTTTTCATTGCGTTACGACTATATTGGATTGAATTTTTGATTCTAATGACTTGAAAGACCCATTTGTGAGGTTAAAATGCATCTTATTTTGTATCAAATACCTTTGTTTTATGCATCTTTATACATAAACAAGAAAAACATCATAACAACGAGAAAAATACTTAAAACAACTTAATTCATATAAGAACATAGCAAAATTTAAGGTATAATAGTAGTAGATAACTCCAATTTTGTGGACTTCACTAGTACGATTTATAGTTTGTTAATACTAATATCTACTAGTTTAGATTTAATTCAAACTTTCTTTATTTTCGTGCATATTTCAGGTACTAGAACTCTGACGTTTGTGTATGGGACGAGCAAGGAGCCTTGAATTCTTGCCTCTAGACCTTCAAATTGAATAAACCTTAAGGGAGCTTAGGGGATAGAGAAATTAAAGGAAGAACCCTCAACCCACCATGGTAGATCAGAATAATGCAAGGCCACTTTGGGACTTTGTCGTCCCTGTAGTCAATAGAGTCAGTTCTAGCATCTGAAGACTAGCCATCAATGCCAACAACTTTGAGCCGAAGCTTGATATTATTCAGATGGTGAAAGGGACATGTTAATTTGGTGGTTTATCTAGTGATGATCCTAATCAACAAATCATGAACTTCTTGGAGATATGTGATACCTTCAAGTGTAACAGGGTGAGTGATGATGCCATTCATTTTTGTTTGTTCCCGTTCTCCTTAAGGGATAAGGCAAAAGGATGGTTGAATGATGTACCTTCGGGATCCATCACTACTTGGGATGAATTAGCTCAGAAGTTCCTCGCCAAGTTCAAACATTCTATCAAGACAGCTAAATTGAGGAATGATATTACCTTATTTGTGTAGTTTGATAATGAGTCTTTATTTGAAGCTTGGGAGCATTACAAGGAGCTAATGAGAAAATGTCCTTATAATTCAATTCCCAAATGGCTCTTGGTTCAAACTTTGTACAATAGTTTGATGATACATTTGAGAATTATTGTTGATATAGCAGCTGGTGGTGCTCTAATAGGTAAATCTTTTGATGAAGCTTTTGATTTGTTAGAGGAGATGGTTGTGAACAACTACCAATGGCCTTCAGAAAGGGTCACTCTGAAGAGAGTAGCTAGTATTAATGAGATGGAAATTATTTCAACATTGCCTACCCCAATTGCTGCCTTGACTAAGAAACTTGATTATATGGCGGTACATGGAGTTCATGCTTTGCATAGTTTAATAAGGGCTTGTAAGCAATGCATTGATGGTCACTTGAGTTCATTTTACCCAATAAACATAGAGTCAGTTTAGTTTGTATGCAACCGCAATCAACAATAAACGCAACAACTCCTACTCTAATTTCTACAATCCGAGTTGGTGAAATCACCCAAACTTCTCTTAGAGTCATCAAGGGCAAAGTTCTAATTCAAGACCAATGCTTCCTTTAGAATTTCAGAATTCAAGTCATTCCACTTAAGAAAAGAAGCTGTCAATGGATAAGATTCTCATGCAATACATAGCTAAGAATGAAGCCACTCTTCAAAACCAAGTCGCTGCTATGAGGTCTCTAGAGACACAACTCGGTCACTTGGCTAATGCCCTTACCAACTGGCCTTAAGGAGTGCTACCTAGCAATACCAAGGTGAATCCAAGGAATGAAGGTAAGGAGCATTGTAATGCTATTACACTGAGAAGTGGGACAGAGTTACTGAAGACTGTTGAGTAGCCCACATCCCTTTCGAAGCCAATGCTCAAAGAAATTGTTGAGGAAGAGCAAGTTGAAGAAAGTGATGTAGCAATGCCAATTCAAGATGTGAGCATTGAAAGTCCCTTGACCTCACTTACAAAGCTATGTCCTTTCACTTCACAATTGCCTTTTTTGCAGCGCTTTCAAAAGAAGAAACTTGACCAACAATTCTCCAAGTTCTTGGAAGTGTTCAAGCAACTGTACATCAACATTCCCTTCACCAAGGCACTTGAGCAAATGCCATGCTATGTTAAGTTCATGAAGGAGATCCTTTCCAAGAATAGGAGATTGGAGGAAAATGAGACTATCACTCTCACGGAGGACTATAGTGCCATTCTTCAAAACAAACTTCCTCCTAAGCTTGAGGGTCTAGGAAGCTTCAAAATTCCTTGCCTTATTGGTGATCGATTCTTCAGTAAGGCATTATGTAATTTGGGGGCTTATGTCAATTTGATGCCATTCTTTGTGTTTCAAAAATTTGGGTTGGGTGAAGCAAGGACAACTATGGCAATATTTCAATTTTTAGATAGGTCTATCAAGTATCCAAGAAGAATCATTGAGAATATGCCTGTGAAGGTGGACAAGTTTTTCTTCTCAGCTGATTTCATTGGTTTAGATAGAGAGGAAGATGAAAATCTTCCAGTTATCCTTGGAAGATCATTCTTAGCAACCAAGAGGATGAACATTAATGTATGCAAAGGAAAACTTACTATGAGGGTGGAGGATCAAGTAGTATCCTTCAATATGTTCAAAGAGGTGGACTCTCCTAGTGGCATCGATGATTGTTATAGAGAGGACTTGGTGAATGAGAATATTGAAGATAATTCCATGAAAGAAGTTCCCTCAATCAGTCATGAAGACTTTATCATTCATCCTATTGAGGTAGAAGTAAAGAATGCTCAAGAGAACACCAATGTTGTGTAAGCCCTACAACATTCTTTCAAGTCCAATCCTTCAAATAAAATCATAGAGCTTTCACTTTCCTCCTCTAACCATCACAAGCCTTACCAGAAAAATACGAGAAAGTGGAAGATAGAGAAGAAGAAGCATGGTTATCATCACTTTAAACCAAGACAAAGAGGTGTGCTTAGTTCATCATATCTAAAACTCCTCTCCGGCAAGCTCAAGACACAATGGTCGGGGCCATTCAAAGAGACTAATGTGTCTCTATATGGTGCAACTAGAAGAATCAAGGTGAATATTTAATAGCTCAAGGAGTACTTAGGAGGAGAGCTTGATTGAGTGCAATCATTCATTTGCTCGCCCAATCCTCTATATGGAGTGACAATGTCAAGTTAGGGATATTAAACAAGCTCTACTTGGGAGGCAACCCAAGCTTTTGAAGTAATAAAGAGGGAAGCATGTTTTGTTGTTCTTTTGATGTGTTGTAATGAAGAAAAACTGATGAAGGTGTTGGTGGAAGGGCTTGATTGAAGAAGGTTTGAGGAGACTTGATATTTTGATGCCCTAACAGCTCAATATGGCATCCCAGTGCCAACCAGTAAAAAACAAAACTTTTAAAATTTTTTTCCAGGTCTTGGCACCCTAGCGTCACTTTTTGGTGCCACAATGCCACCACCCAAAAAAATATTGTTTAAAAAATAAAACTTACCATGGTATTGCATTGTCATTGGCACCACCATGAGCCGAAAGTTTCCACTTGGCAACCACTGCAACTTCGAGGGTGACTAAGCAGCATTTAATCAAGTAAATGCTCATTTCTCATTGCTATTTAATATTTAGTGCATTATGGACAATGCACAGTTCAAGTCTGGGGGAGTTTACCTGTTTTGTCTTCTTGAGCATTTTAATTGGTTAAACTTTTAAATTGTTTTTCCTTTGTTTTATTTAAGTTTATTTAGTTCCTTTCTTTCGTTCATAGTTTGTAGTTATCTTTGGTTTAGTTTTTTGTTTGTGTGTAGTTGGAGCTTTTGATAGAGGTTAATGTTCGATGATATTTTTGTGAGTTTATGTCAAATAACTCTTTGGAAACATTTAGTTTCATGACTATTTGTGTGCCTAATTCTTTTGTGATTTTGTTTTGTGAACAACTCTTGAAAACATTTTGCATGAAATTGTAGGCATTTAGATTTGAATTACTTAGAGTAGCTTTATGCTTGTAGTTTAGAAATAATATTTAGTCTCATGTCATCTTAGAACTTGTTTAATTGTCAATTGAGGCAAAATCCTGGGTAGCAGAAAATCGAAGAAATGATGTAGGCCATTTTGGACTAGTTGTGTCTTTCAAGCCTACGCTTAAATGTAATATCCTTAGTCACCCTCTTTGAGCCAAATTCTTCGCATTTTTCATTTTTTAAACCCCATATATGCTTCTTACTGATAAATAATTTTCCAAATTACCCTGCTTCACACTATAGATGTATGAAAGTAAATTTTAAATTTTAAACAAGAAAAAAAAAGGGAAGTCTTTTTTATGGAAGAAGTATGGCTACCTTAAATTGGTAGTTAATTGTAAAAAAAATGAAAATGAAAATAGGTCAAAAGCTAAGTTTGGGAGAAATTCTTGTGGTATGCTTAAGAGAATTGTATTCATATAGCAAAAAGGCCTTCTTGGTGTGACTAAACCAACATAAGACCATTCCATCAACCCATACCCAACCTTATATTATAAGCTGAGTAAAGACCTAATAATATTCTATTTAGTGCTATTCTACATTAGTAGAGACTGCAATGCAAAACGGGCTTATGAGATGGCTGTGTAACTTGTATTGAGATAGTTATGAGTTTATAACCAAAGTCTGTATAAAGCGATCTGAGTGTAAAGGGAAAAATTTAAGCAACTATCCCACATATACACCAAGAGTGTAAATAGAGTAAGATCACTACTATTACTGAAAAGCCAAACTTTCGTGATGCTTTAGGTTTCAATTAAGTTATAAAAATTCAGTTGGGAGCTTTGGGAGTGATTGACCTCATTCAAAAGCTCAGTTTATGTTATCTTATCTCTAGAGTGATTTTAGCAATTATTTTCAGTTGTTTTTGTCATTATCTTAACTCGAGGATGAGCTCTTGTTAAGTGGATTCTACACTTAACTTTACTATCCTTTCAAGCTTAGGGGAATTTGTTACGTGGACTCTACACTTAACTTCACTATCCTTTCAAGCTTATGAATTGCTCATCTTTGAGCTTCTTTTATCCAAATTTAATTTGTTTTTGATGAATATTTCAGGTGAGGAGCCATTAACTAGAGAATTTGTTTCAATAGAAATCAATGCTAAATCAAGTCAATCTAGTTCCAATGCGAGCGAAGACAGGCAACCCATGCTTAGTCAATAGTCTAAGGGAGCACTAGAATTGAAGAAATTGGGCAAGGATTAGGTGTTGTAGCGCTAAAAACAAATTGGGCAAGGATTGGGCACTATAGCACTGAAATGGTGCCATAGCACCATAACCCACAGAAACTTGGCGCCATGGCACCAGGAAGTGGTGCCACAACATTATGTTATGTACATTTATATATATGTTATTACACTAATGAATGTCGAAGTGTCTTGATGCAGTGTAAAAGTTTAATACCCTCAGAGACAGAGCTCGGTGTACTAATAGAACAAATATTAGGAAAGCAATACTACGTGCACATGCATTAAGATCATGTTTGTTAATAATTTGGTCAAATAGTAGTTTTTCGGTAAAATACAATTTTCACACATTTTGGAGCCAAATTCACTATGTTTTTAACATGTCAAATAGCTTTAATTCAATGTCTAGGACTCATTTATAATATTTTATTTTTCAGCTCTAGGTAAACACGAGGTGGCATTCATGATAATGATTTGTGTTTTATTACATTAAGCTAGCTTGGATTCAGCTCGATCGCGTAATGTCATTTTTGTACATTCTAAATCTTAAGTGCTAATACTATATTTGCATTATTAATTTGAGTCTAATTGATTGATTTTTATGTTTAATGATTGGTTATGGGGCTATGTTTCACCAGATTATAATAAGGTACACTATATGGGATCATAATTTAAAGTATGACTAGTTTTCACTTTTAAAGTTAGAATTCACCAACTTTGTCTATACTTGGGTGTAAAGGATTGACCAACAATGTGGTAACTATGATAAGGATGTTTCAGAGTTAGACACATGGAAAGTAATATGTAAAATACCCAAAATATCCCTTAGAATTTAAGGTATGCCATTTCTTAGTCATTAAGTATTACTTTTGGACCAAATCTGGTTATTTTCACCCTCTTTCTCTCCTGCCATGACTTGAACTCTCCTACACCTTTCTATAAATCTGTACACTGTTCTTAGCAATATCCAAGAGTTTCCAAGTGGTAGAACTCAAGTTGGAGCTCTAGAAAACAAGATAGATCAAAACTAGTCAAAGTAGTTCTACTAGTTCTTCTTCTTATGTTTTGTTTTCTAATTTCAATTCATCACTTTATCTCAATTAAATAATGGTTCCTATATATTCTCTTAAGTCCTAAAATCAATTTTAAAGCTTTGGAAATCAATTTGGTGGAGGTAGAAAGCAAGAGCTTAGTAAAAGCTCAAACTAGTCAAGGTGAGCTCTATGTAGGATTTCGAATATGTTTTTTTTTTTTTGTTTCAGCACCTAAAACAAAGCTATTATTTGATATATAATGGTTCTAGAAACCCTTACATATTTATGGAACCATAAAATTTAAGTAAAGGATTAAAGATCGACCAAAAGCCCCAAAGTTTGCTATTTATGAAGTTAAGTATTTTCATGAGTAATAGATTAGGTTTTCTATATTTGTAATCTGATTTCTTAAATTTCGGGTGTATATTTTATTGATCTTATTTTTTATTACACTCATTTTTTGGCAGCTCATTATGACACACAAGTATAAAAGTTGTTTTAAACGTTGTTTAAACCATAAAGGAGTTCAAGTGTATTGATATCATTCTAAGTAATTCTCTTTGAGGTGTATATGTGGGAATTTGATTGTTAGTTATTATTACAAATTTAAAACCATGATTTTAATCATCTAGGAATTTCTTTCTAAATAGAAGAGGTACTGTCCAAATATTTTCAAAATAAAATGGCAATATTTAAGAGCAAATGGACTAGCTTTTAAAAAATTATGTGTCATTTTGAATCATTTTGTGCTAATGAACTAGCATTAATATTTTAATACTTTTTAAACAGTTTTTCAATGCTAGTAATTGGCTATTAACTACCTTAAGTGATTTTTATTTTAAGATCAATTTTCCTAATTTGGTGAGTAAAGACTTACCACTATGTCACAACAATTACATGGAAAATGTCATTACGTAAAATTTACTTATTCTTGAAAGTTATAAAATGGTATGTACATGGCACATTTTGCATGCAAATTAAGAGTTTTATTACTGAGTATTCAAAAGTGAGTGCCATTATACTAATTTTATAAGATAAATTTTAATTGTAATTACTAGTCTGTCAGAGCTGAGTAAGTCTGTTGATCCAGACTCTCCCGTTGAAGCAGGACTTGCTGATCTTATGACGTATCTCGTTGAAGCAGGACAATATTAGTGCAATATGGGATGCCTCTTTGATGAGAGAAGGAGTTTTCGAAAACCTCATATGATGGTCGCACCTTATTTTTACTCTTTGGTAGAGTTTTTGCCGAACGTTATCACGACTTATCGACTTACAGAACAAGCAACGTGCTAAGCGGACCAACTACGAATAACTTTTAAGGAAAATGCATGGACTCAAATATTTAAAAAAGAAAAGGAAACAATGGGAACTTAATGAGATTTTAAAGCATTCATAAGCATGCATAGGTTTTACTTACTGAGCTTTAGATCATTTTAGTCTTGTGATACAGATGAAAAGGCAGATTTGGTTGTTGACTAGCTGGTTGCCTGGCTTGCCTTTGTTGCCATCATCGTACAGATGTGGACGAACTTGACCTATAGGCAACATTTCTTTTTGTTGAGATATTTTGGTGTAATGTAAATACTACTAGTGATGGCAAAAAAGACTGGTGAAAAATCGTTTTATTTGTACATTTTGTAAAGTTACTTTTAGCCAGTAATGCTTCGCAGTTACGTTGTCTACAAGTTTTAGAAAGTTCAGATTTGCCCATCTTTTTATAAAACTAAAGACAATGTTTAACAAAGAATAATACTTCATAGTTTAGCTATATAGGATAAGATAGTTAAACTAGGGTGTATTACATTATCTCGACCATTTAACCTCTCTTTGGCTCAGTTGAAGGCATCATAAAGAAACCCTAGCAACTAGTCTTTGAGAGAGTTTGAAAGATTTTCTGAACGAGAAACAACAAGGAGCAACACGAATCTAGACGAGACGAGAAGATTGAGTAAGCTTCAAGTAGTTTTCCTTGTTATCTCAATTTTATCATTCCATTTTATGCTATGAATGTGAATAAGTTTTATCATTCCTGTTGTGTTTCTCTTGATATGACTATGAACTAAACTCTCTCTCTAAGGATGTAATCAAACCTCTAATATAATTCAATTACTCTATCTTTATCATTTATTCTTGATATCCATTGTTGAATTAATTGTTCTATCTTGTGCTTATGCCTCTATTTGTTTGGCCAGTAAACTGATTGTTATGTGAAATCTATATGAACTTTGAAAGAGGAGTATAGATTTGTACATATGTTGAACAATATAGGATTGCCTAGTATAGGGTGAGTTTCCATGGGATAGGAATATACCTAAGTAGCTTATGCGACCTTATATAGGAATTATCTAGCATAATGAGTTTAATCAATTTACATTCGGATTAACATACTATCTTGTTTAAGTATTTTTACCTATATCTTGGAAAGGAGCTTATGAATAACTTTGAGTTTCCAGTTCTTAATTCAAAGGGGATGATTGAACAGTGAGAAAAATTAGTAATTGAAGGTGTAGATGAGAGATTGCATCCTTAGGTATTATATCATTATTGTAAAACTACAGTTTATTATTTAGTATTAATTTCCGTTATTTTTATTTCTATTGAATTTGTATTGTTGTTTTTTGGTCACAACATCTATTTACTGTTGTTTGGATAAATCATCAACTAGATTTAGTTAGTACTTTGCACTTGTAATTCATTTACTTCTCATGGGATTCGACACTCTCTTACCATCCATAACCCGTATATTTATAGTGTTTGTGTGTTAGAAATAGCCCAACGATAGTCAACCAGGTAAAGTTATTGTAATATAGAATTGATGATCTATTATATTATGTGAATTTTTAGGAGAGGATTCACGATCATCGTTATTCTCTCACTTGTGGTCATCACATTTTTATTCAATATTATTAGGTTGCTGCACACTCGAATTTTTTGTGGAGTTGTCATATTTGGTCTTGTGCAATGCGTCTCTCAAACTTTCCACTCTAATGTGTTTATTAGCTCTTCTATATAATTCTATCATAGTTTTGCAGTCACACCTTTGAAGTTTTACCTGGAATAGAGTTTTATCTCACACTCCCGTAGTTATGTATGCGAGCATGGCTTCATCTGGTCCATGTAGACATGCACAAGTTTTGTGTTGAATCTAGAGAGGTAAGACTTAAGAGTCTTATTAGCTTTATGCTTAATCTTGGATAGGTGAGCTAATGGCAAGTTCAATTATTTGGTGAACTGGTAGTGCGTAAGGAATGCAGTGCCCAACTAAGGCCACATAGTAACAGAGCCAGCCTTAAGAGATTTGAACCATCTCTTGGTACCTTTAGTGAAAGTTACTACAAAGCAGTAGCATTTAGCAAGAGCTGAGACCTGGTGGAGTTCCATCAGGTCATTGAAGTGATCTAGATGTACTTGTGGGTCACTCCTTCCATCATAAGGGATGATTGTAGGTATTTTGAAGTTGTACGGTAATGCCACTTCATGTAAATCTTGATTGAAAGGAGAGTTATGGTAACCTACATTGAGTTTATTTTCCTGAGCCTTAAGTGCCTCGAGTACATCCTTGAGATCATTCATTTCTATCCCTCCAACACGTTGCTTACGTGGGTTGGAAATAGAGGTGACTAAAAGTACATGCGATAGATTTCCCCATGGTCATCATTCATGAAGTTAGTGGTCAGCATCTATCTGATATACTAATCTTGACCGTGAGTTGTGATGATCAGTTTGTTGCCATTCATACCTATGACTTTCCTCATCTCACTCTTGTCGATGATTCTCATTTCTTTACTCTTTAAGATGGTTTCTAAGATCGTTTTCACCTTTGAGTCTATTGAAGATTCTCATTTATTGCTTGGTTTGGTCGTTGCCTTCATGGCATGGTAATTTGTTATTGAGATCTTTATTGTCTATATCTTGTACAACATACAACATGTATTTACAGCGGTATGGAAATTGTCCCATTATGTGCTACCGATTCCAAACTTTCGAGGGGGAGATCTTGTACTATCAAGTCTATCCTATAATATGATTTTTGTTTTTCATGTATTTAAAATCTATGGTTATGATAAGTGAAACGGTTATACACGAACAAAATTTTTGTGAATACGGTTGCAGTGGAATACGCACATAAAAGCCAAGTTGGACTACGTGCCTAATGAGAAATAAATTTTCTTGCATTTGCATTTATATGTGATTGTTATAATAATGTGATCAATTTGTATCTATTATTGAGTTAAGTGAATTATTCTAGTAATTATTATTGTTTAAGTCTTAGTCTAGTTGTTTTTAGAGTCCAAATAATTTGATAACAAACTTATATATATATGCCAAAGTTTTAATAAAGCACACATCATCTATATGATTAAGTATGTCTATTATTATTATTATTAGTAGTAGTATTGTTATTATTATTATAATGATAAAATAAGTGTGTCGTGCGTGAAGTTTTGATTCCACAATTTTGTTTTTTTTTATATGTATTAATACATAGATTTTATTTTATTATGTTACTTATTTGTAGATTTGGTTAGTATTTACTTATTATTACAAAAAAAAAAAAAAAAATTCTAATTTAGTCAAAAAAGGAGAAAAGGGAAGTTTCCCACAACTTGAAGAAACCAAATAATAGGTTAATACATTAGTTTAAAAAAAAAAAAAAAAAAGGAAGTGATATGATTAAAAAAAAAAGAACCCTAAGCCGAAAGCCTATATATATATATATATATATATCTTTTTCATAAGAATGCAATTAAGCCTCCTCCTAAATTTTTCTACCTACCTTTCTCTCTTAGTTGCTAAGAATATTTGTGATTTTCAAGAGCTTTTTCTTAGTTTTCTTCAATTTTCAAGAAGGTAAATATTTAAAAATACTATTTTCTTTCAGTTTATTATTTTTTTTGCTGCTGTTAGATCAAAATTTAACCTATGATATCTAGGGATAGAATTTTTTTTATAATCTGAAATTTTAATAACTTGTTTATTTATATGTTAGATTATATTCTGAAAATTTTTATGATTATAGGGGTTTATTTGTATTCGTTATTAAATTTTTTATTTATATTGTCATTAACATCAGTGAATCTGACACACTTAATATTCCCATTTATTTATGTTCAAAAACCCATACTATAGATATCTTTTCGACTTGAAATTTTTACTGGACATTTATCAATATGTGACTAGGTGTTCAAATATTTTCACGAGTTTTGGAAATTTTTACAATTAAATATGATTTTTGAAATTTTTATTATTTTTCTAATTTTGGTGCTGATATGAATCCTGATGTAGAATTTCATGAATTTAAAGTGCTATCTAATGGCCTATTTTGGAGTCTATAATTTTTATACATGTTTTATATTGTATTAAAAATACTTTTATAAAGGTTCAGAGTATTTTGATTTAAGGAAAAAATCTATAAAATTCTATCATTTTACACTGGCTTTTAGTTTAATAGTTTTACTAAGTTACAATATTTAGATTCAAAATTATGAAAAATGTACTAAATCTTTTTTATAAATTCCGATAATTTTTTCAGATCTTTGTTTATATGTTTTAATGAGTTATGCAAATTTTCAGGATAAACCGAATTATTTTATTGAATCTAAAATTATTTAAGTATGCCAAGGTTGTTGAATGTTTATAAATTTAGTTTTGTTATGAAAATTATTATGTTATTTTATGTTATGGATATTTTTCAAACATATAAAATATGTTTCTTAAGAGCAATGATAGCATGTGTTAATATTTTTTTATAATGAATGTTTTTTTTTTCTTTTTTTGCATAAATAATAAAAAATAAAAGATAAAGAAGAGGCACGTGGTTTCGACAAGGTTGGTTGTGTGGTATTTCACTACAAAGCTTTTCTAAGGACTTGATGTAAGTAAATCTCACCCTTTATGTTTATATGTAAATTTACATGCTATTATGTGATGTTATTATGATGATTATGATATGTTGTTATATGCTATGCTATATTAGTTTGCATATCAATTATGACATGAGTATGCACAAGTATTGCATAAATTGCACAAGAGATTATGATTTTCAAAGAATGATTTTTCTAAAGCACTATGCAACCAGATTTTGTTCAAAGAATAATATTTTTATGTAAGTATGTGTCAAGTTCTTGAAAGGATTATGTGCACCTAACTGAAAGACCTGCAGTCACCATCTTAAGAACAAATGTTCAAACTGCGATGCTAGCCATTATGGTATGATAGCTATATGGGATCCGAATAGCTACAAGGTCATATGCTTATCATGACACTATGTTTATGGCTCATCACTTCTGATAGACTTGGCGTTATACTATGTTGAGCTTAAATACAAAAGTTTTATGATAGTAATGTTTATGATTAAGATGCTTTTCAAAGAAAGGGTTTCATAGTTATGATTCTTAAAATGCATTATTCATAGAACACGATATTTATTGCATGCATGAGATTTACTTACTGGGCACAAGTTTATCCCATTCTTTTAAAATTTTCAGATGAGTAATAGATCTTTGGAGGTTGGCTGCCGGTAGCGGTGAAATCCCTAAATGGCGTTAGGACGTTTTTAATCGACTTTAAGTTTTATTTTCTTGTATTTGGCTTTTGGATTAAAAATTAAGTGTTTTTATTTCATAGGTTATTTTGAGTATTAAGTTTTTGTTTCCAATATTTTAATAAGAGTTTATTTTTTTTAGTTTAAATATTTCTTTTTATTTAAAAAAAAAATTTATTACCGGATCTTTTTTCTATTTTATTTTAGAAGATGAATACAAAAAAAAAAAAACTTAAACATTTTCTTGCTTAGGTGCATATTTAAATTAGGGGATGTGACAGATCTGCTCTATTGGTTATGAACAAATTTGCTGAGTGTAACTCTCTTAATAGGAATTGCACCTTCAGGAATAAGTACTTGTTGAGTAGTAGTGACTCTTTGCGGCAAAGTGTTTAAGGGATTTTGTAGGTCACTTACCACGGTGGTAATTTGCTCGTTATTGAGCACTTGACTTCTGACAGTGCTGGCGACATTTGAGTCAACCAATCATGTATTTAGAGTCGTCTAGTTGAGGTGCACAGTTTCTGTTGCACCTTGATTTGCTAATAAGTTAGTCGCAGCAAGCAATGTCATTTGATTTTGTTGTTATGCATCACAAGCGGTATGCAATTCTCCATGGTTTTGTTATCGTGTAGTAGCAGCAGGAGTTGCATTACGTGTATCTTGGGATACACTTTGGGAATTAGCAATCGTTTAATTCACTATGATAGATTCTGGTAACGGTTTACTTGAATAGTCCTTCTTTTAGTACCAATTGTTGACAGAGGTTTTGTGAATGAAATAATAATGAAATTTATAGGCGAAATATGACTAGACTGTATGCTACGATTGCTTAAAAAGAAAAGAGAAAACGAATTTTATAATAGTTCAGCCCAAAAAAGACGGCCACATCCACTGTAGTTCATTATTCAAGAGTGTTTACAAAGTAAGAGCATATTTTTTCTTAGCTTTTCCCAAGATGTGACTTAGGACTCTTATTTATAGAAGAAGAGTCTTAGTCGCTTATACTTGTATGCACCGCATTAGGTGACATGATTATCTTAAAAATAGTAAGATAAATACAAATATTATTTAACTATCTAAATTTACATCAATTATCTTAATTCCTACGATAATGATCTTACTGTAGATTGAATTATCTATATTCACGGAATCAATTGAGATCATATGCATTTTTGTATCAACATTTTGAATATTTCTATTGCTTGTTGCTTTCATTCGTAAGCAAACAAAAATGAGCTTGCAACTTGTTAGCTAAAGAAAAGAAGCCAAAAAATCATCATCTAACTAGAGAAAATGAGCTTGCAAATTGTCATCTGGCTGGAGAAAGTAAGCTTGCAAATATGAGCAGAATGAAGTAGGTGATCTCACAAAATGTGAGTAGAAGTAAAATGAGCTTATACATTGGAAGCAAAAATGAGTGAGCTCATAAATTATAAGTAGAACTTCTCAAGCTGCATGTACTCAATACTTGCTTGCACTTTTTTGTGATGACTAATTTTTTGCAAACAATAAGTAGCATTACTCAAACCAAGAGATTTTTTGTATCTTCCATCCGAACATTGAAATTATGCAAAAGAAAACAAATATCCACTAAAGCATCCTAGGTATATTTCTTTTCCTACGCTTCCATGTACAACCATTCAGCCTTACCCTTTTTTTTTTTCACTCAGCACATTACTACTCATAATTAATTTGTTTGCGATAATTATAACAATTTTTCAATTTTCATATGATAATTTGGACTGAATTTTGATACAATAACTTTGATTTGCAACATTAGTCACGTTGGTTTGTATTGGTTACGTGTCTTAGGAGTACGTCATGCATGGACAATTTTCTGTTAAGTCGGATGTGTTCTGCTTTAGTGTGTTGGTTCTAGGAGATTCTCAGTGGCAAGAGAAATAATTCTTTCAGGAGATCTCTTTAGCATTGTGACTATGACTTCATGTATAATTTTAATATGCTATTCTTTTCTTAACTCTAGTACAAGAACCTTGAAGGGTGGAGTTTTTATTTTTTATTAATTGATTGAATCACCACAAAAAGAGGAAGATTTTACTATAGGCAAAAAAATTCTAGGCATCATATTTTCATTTTTTGAGAGAATTTTTTGTTTTAAAAAAATTATAGCATCCGAAAATCTTACTCTAAACTGTGCAGGCGTGGGAACTTTGCAGGGAAAGACTCCCTTTAGGTCGTTGGATTCAACAATAAGAAATTCCTTCTCTTGAAATGAAGTGATGAGAAACGATAGTCATACTGTACTGCTCCTCCATCTTCATTCGTAGACACAGTTTGGCACTTTTCTGTTCTGTGATCTTTAACAATGGGCCCTACTTCTCCACCTGTTTGCCTTCTCCTACTCCCCTTTCCTTCTTTCCCGAACTCACCTCTCCTTCCAGCCTTTATTATACTCTGCTCCATTCTCTCTCTCTCTCTCTCTTTCTCTCTCACTCTCTCTCTCTTTTTCTCTACGAATCATTTTCAGTTCACTTTATGATAGTGGTAGTATTATTAAGTATACTCGAGCCCTTCTTTTTCTTTGAGATCTACTTCTTCTTTTGCCATTATCGGGATTCTCAGACCTGTTAGATCCTAAAGAGGCCATGGTGATTACACCTTCATAGCACTTGGGAGGCCGATATTACAGGCCATATCAAGTACTCAATAAGCTACAAAACCAAAAAGAAGTTCGGTTGGAAAGATCAGATAGGGAGTCTCACAAACAATCATGGGCATTTTTTAAGTACTGGGACTTTTTCTCTAGGCAAGTATGAGATTGATTTGGCATCATTTAGGAGATTGAAGTTTGAAAAGGGCAATGGAAGCATAACCAAGTTTGTCAATATAAGAACCTTTCGGACCAGTACCTGAGACTGGCGGCTTGGACCAACTCTCTGGAAAGAAGAATGCGAGAGTGAAGTTATTTGTCCAATCAAGTACGAATCAAAAGGCATTATCTTCAACAATATTTAGCACAAATAATAGTGCACTTCTACTCACCTGTTTACATAATATAGCCATAGCCACAGCCGAATCTCCAACACAAGTGAGTAATGTTTTGCCTATTTTCGAGCTTGTGGTGCCATTCTTGTTTTGCTTTTGTGTGCTCTGGTAGTGATTTGTGGTTTTGGGAACTTTTGGACCTCTTGAATGCATTGATCAGATTGAAATAAGTGAACATACATCATATATTTGATGAAATACTTGTGAGTTGTTGGGATCTTTAATCTGAAAGTTTTGAGGGAATTTTGAGTTGAGAACTTTAGTTTATAATTATTATGAAAGAATTGAGTGGTTCTGGTGATTATACTCTCACTAGACCTATCGTGGTTCCTTAGTCCTTTGTTCTTGCCTAAATCTTTGGTACTTCTTGTTACTTGTGGTGCACTCTAGTTATTTGGTGGGTGTTGGGGTATGTTGGGGTGGCCATTTGGCCTTGTGGCTAGTCATGGCTAATAAAGTATTTGGTCATAAGGATCTTTTTTTCTTTTCACTCAAAAAATTTTAGTTCAATTATTGATGATAGCTTTTCATTTGTTAAATCTGGTTCTAAAATAGACGTGGTTGGAGGATCAAATGAAGCTTTAATGGCTACTAACCTCTCTATAACTCAATGGCTGCTTTGCTTTCAAGTAGCCATGCACATAGTATTGGAGTTCCGGAATTAGGGCAAAGAAAGGGTAATGGAACTGGTCCCTCCTATGCTCAGATTCTAAGCTCCTCCTCACGTGTTGAGCATGATGTTAATACTTCCACGATCTTACGTCCCGTTAAAAATATCATGCCTCATGCTTCTATTATTGCTCCAGAGTTGTCCAAATCAAGTATTAAGGGGAATTATGTTTGTGTGCGGGTGAATGAGTGAGTTTTGAAAAATGCATGGAATTGTGTCAATTTTCGCTTATTGGATATGTTTTCTTATATAAGGGTAAAACCCCATTGAATTTTACTGATCTTAAGCTAAAGCTTCAATTAATATGACATCTTGCTTCCCTATGGCTTCTCATCTCTTTAGGGAAAGGATTTTTTCACATTCTTTTATGTTTGGAGGAGGAAAAACTAAAAGAGTGGGATTTGGGTTCTTTAAGTTTAAAACCAATGATTCTACGTCTTCAACCTTTGTATCCTAATTTTAATCATAATAACCAAAATTCTACCAATACTCAAGTTCAGGTGCAATTTCATGAATTACCATGGGTTTATTGGGACTGTCAAATCCTTTCCAATTTGGCTCATGGAGTTGTTGTTCCTATAAGATTTGATGAGACGACACTTAAAGGTAAGTTTGGCCATTTTGCAAGGATTCTTATTGATATTAACTTATCCCAGCCCATTTCAAATTCTCTATTGCTCGAAGTTGGTAATGATTTTTTTTTTTATCTCTTTGGAGTATAAACGACTCCCAAACTTCCACTCTATAGGTCAAACTATTGGTCACACCGCTTCTTCTTATAAACGTGGTTGTAAGATTGGGACTTCTACTAAGGATGATTCCAAGATGACTCGAGGACGTTCTAGAATTTGTAAATAAGTTTCTAGATCTTCTACTAAATCTTCCAAGGCTACAGAGATTTCTACTCATGTCGTTTAATCTAATGTTCTTCCTACTAAGGAACTGGTCACTAATTCAATGAAGGTGCCCAGTAAGAATTCCTTTTCACTTCGGGTTAATATTTTTAGGAAAAACAATGAGGTCCAACCTGAAAAAGGAAAGAAAAAAGATTCAGGACTTTGATGACGTTAGTGAGACTAATAAGCTTTCTCAAAATCCTTGGGTGGTGATTGATCCTGGTGGCTCTAAGAATTCTATTCACTCTCTAAATTCTCTAGGAAAACTCTCTAGTTCTAAGACTGTCGAAGACTTTGATCTGAATATGTTTTATAGCAAGAAAGATGGAGTAAGTGTTGATGTGGCTCTTTTTGGTAAAAATGATGTGAATAACTCTTTTTAGGAGGTGTTTAATGATTCTAGTGGAACGAGAGCAACATCTAAAAGGACTAGGTCTTTGACTCTGATGTTATCCCCTTGGGTTGCACAGTAACTTATTTCTCAATGAAGATAATTTATTAGAACTATAGAAGTATTTCCAATAAAAGTACTCAATTAGTTTTAGAGACCTTTGTCTTCGTTATAAACCGGATTTGGTGTGTTTGGCTCAGCCACTCTGTACTCTTGATGCCATTTCAGGCTCTTTTTGGACTAGTCTTGGTTTGTCTTTAGTTTGTACTAATGAGATGGACACCTCTAATATTTGGGTTTTTGCTTCTATTAGAATTCAAAGTCCGCTGGTCATTTGTAATCACTCTCAATATGTCTATCTTGAGGATATGGTGGGTATGTCAACAATTCGTTATGCCTTTGTTTATGGTGCTTCCTCATCTTCTTCTAGGAGGGAGCTTTGGAGTTCTCTTTTTGATATGATTTGTGGTGGCTAAGATTCTCACATGCATACTAAGCCAGTAATAAATATATTCTAATTGTATATTAGGCATCTAAAATTCATTAATGCCACTTTCATAGTAATATGCTCATTCATTATATTATGTCCATTTGTAGAGATGTTATTACACTAGTACTTGTTGAAGTGTCCCGATATAATATAAAAGTTCAATACCCTCAGAGAGAGAGCTCGGTGTGCTAAAAGAATAAAGAATATATTTATGAAGGCAATACTATGTGAACATGCATTAAGATCATACTTGTTGATAACTTGGTCAAATAGTAGTTTTTCAGTAAAATGTATTTTTTTTTTTTGCTTTTCGGAGCCAAACTAACACTGCATTTAACACGTCAAACAACTTTGATTTAATATTTAGGACTCATTTATAGCAATTTATTTGTTGGTCCTAGGTAAGCACAAGGTGGCAGTCATTGTACTGAACTATGTTTAATTGCACTAAGCTAGATTAGATTAAGCTTAATCGCATAATGTCATCTTTATGCATTCTAATAATTAAGCATTGATACTATGTTTGTGTAACATCCCTTGATTCCGCACACATATGTAAGGATATTTGTATAATTATTTAGTGAAATCGGGAGACACTATTCGACTTAGAACTGATAAAATAAGGTAAAATTAAAACTTTTAACCTTTTAGAAAGAGAAAGAGAAACTCCACTCATAATTACATATAGTATAATTTATATATATCTACATACTCACAAAGTGGACCTCTCATTTAACTATACATAATATACACACACTCAAAACATGTACAAAATCTTCTGTTAGAAAACCACAGCGTCAAAATACTTATATACACAAACCGCGGTCAGAAAGTAGGCACTCCTCCTCCAATTTCAAACATGAACAGCACCCTCTACAATGTAAGAATATAGGTGAGTATAAAACTCAGTAAGTAACGTATGCAGATGCAGAGTGCACAAGACAGAGAACAGATATTTATATTATTAGGATCCCCGTTGAGAGTGATTCCTGACAAGATCGTGAATTGCATACTGAGCCACTCAGAGAGCGTATAACATATCATGGTCTATATGGAGGTCTCAAGCCCTAGAAAATCCCCTCTGTGTACAGCAGAGGTCCACCCCATACTGCTGTCAGAGTGTTCCCAAAGGAACTATGGTGTCCCCGAAAGGACCAGAATATTCCCGAAGGAACCACAGTGTTCCCGAAGGTACCATATCACATATTTAGGCTCTGTCCTGCCACACCCTATTCACTAATACTTGTCAAGCAATATAAATACATCACATGTTCATGTCTCATGCAAAGCAGAATGACTAATATGTTTATACAC
>JXTB01000869.1:29607-80275 GCA_002914805.1 Parasponia andersonii | reverse complement strand
AATTTGGTTTAAAAGGACTTTAACATATTGAATTCGGAAGATGAATATGTGCATAATGAATTTTCGGTTACTGGTGTGATTGTGCCACAGGCGTTGCTGCAGCAACGAAACCCAGATTTGCAACCAAGGAGGATTCATTTATCCCAGCTTATCCATACCACTGATTTACATTCACTTGATTAGATCTCAGTATTTTCTACTTATTATTTACATTCCTGTTTGCATTTCTAATATTTGCCATTTGATTACAAATCTCTATTTCTCATTCATTAATCCAGCACATTTAACATTTAGTTTTCGCATTTAATTTTAGCACTCAATCCCTGTGGAGACGATACTCACTCACTACTATATTACTTGTTTCGACACGTGCACTTGCGTAGCTATTATAAAATCGACAACAAATTGCCCAAAGGACACTCCGAATGCGCACTTTTAGGGATTTAGATGCATTTGGTAATATGTTAAAATTCAGAAGCCCTCATCCAGATGCCCCAGATGGTCTGTAGCTTCTTTACTTTTTACGACCATGTCGTTAATGTAGACTTCTATTATTTTTCTTAGTAGCTCAGCAAACATCTTATTCATCAGTCTATGTTAGATTGTTCCCACATTCTTTAGACTGAATAACATCCACTTGTAGTAGTATAGACCTCGCTCTATGATAAATGCCGTATGGAAGTGATATTCCTTATACAATAGCAACTGATTGTATCCAGAATAAGAGTCCAAGAAACTCATTTTATCGAAATTGGTCGTAGCATCGACCATCTGATCAATCTTTGGTAAAGGAAAGTTGTCTTTTGGATAGACTTTATTTAGGTTGGTAAAATCTATGCAGGTACAGTCATCCCCATTCTTCTTTTCTACCACTACTAGGTTGGAAACCCAGCAAGGATACATGCATTCCTCTATCAAGTCATTCTCAAGCAGCTTTTCTACTTCTTTATTAATAGCTTTGTTCTTCTTCTGCTCAAATTTTCTAGGTTTCTATCTTATTGGAGAAAAGTTGGAGTCAATGTTCAACAGGTGGCAGACATGTACATAGTTTATCTAAAGCATATTATTGTGGGACCATGCAAAGATATCTTTATTCTGCCTTAGGAATTCTATTAGCTTGCCCCTTTCTTCCTCTGATAATAAGATTCCGACTAAGACTATTTTCTCATTTCTTCCTCTGATAATAAGATTCCGACTAAGACTATTTTCTCAGGTCTGATTTCTCTAAGGGGATCATTATTAGCTTCTCAATTGTGGTATCTGGCATGTCGGACTCTTCTTCAATCTATTTCATGTATGCTGGCAAGCGATCCTTTCATTCGCTATCTCCCCGGCTTGCTTCAAAGCAGTTAAAAAGCATTTCTTTGTAGAAGCATGGTCACCCCCTGATATCTATTGTATAAGTTTTTACTTTTGATTGGCCCCTCAAGACTTGATGGAGGGTCGACGCAACTTCATGCATAGTGTGGATCCACCTTTTTCCTAAAATGACATTGAAAGAGGACTGATAGTTGATGATGACAAAGTCCACATCTAAGTATCTCTCAATGGTGTAGACCTTTAATTTTATGATGCCCAAAAGGCTAACCCAGCTACTATTGAAAGTGAACATGTGTTGATAGGTTAGCCTGAGTGCATTCCAGTCTAGACCCATATTTTCGAAGGTGCTCAGGAAGAGTACTTCAGCATTGCTGCCGCAGTCAACCAGAACCCTCCCCACCATCGAAGAGTCAATCTACATTTTTATTACCAGAGGGTCATCATGGGGTACACGTACTGTGGCTAGGTCCCTGCAGAGTGAAGGTGATGGGTATGGTAAAGGCGTAGCATTCCTTCATCATCAGATGATTTACAGAATATCCTAACCCTTTCAAGTGTTTCACCCTTTCTTCTGTGCTTTTATACAGCTCTGCTTTTTCCTCTTGACTTTGGGTAGGCTCTAGTCTACCTACAATCATTGGCACTATCCTTAGAGACTGTTCTCCAAACCCCGAAGCCTGGGTTTGTTTCCTTTTTTCTTACCCAGCGGTGCCTTCCTTAGATTGATTCCCATTTCTCTTGACGTATTACTTTAACTTTCCAACTTATATAGCCATTATGGCCTGTGCATAAAGGCTCAGGTAATGAACGGTGTCATGACCGTGGTCTTTATGAAATTGACAATTTTTTTTTTCTGTTTTTTCATATGATCCGGGACATTAGACTTGGGAGGATCTTTAAAATGTTTTTATCTTTATTTTGGAGGAATATTACACTGATTATTGTGTTGCAAAAGGGTCTTTAAATTTTTTTCTCCATTTATCCCTTCTTTCTTGGCTTGGCCTGGGGTTGTCTGCTTTTGAGCTGATTCTTGGGTCTGCACGGGCCTCTTTACGCCTTGTGCAGTCGAGGTCTACACCGGTGTCGTTGCTTTCGCTATGAAAGTTTTGGGTGCCTTTTAATGGCTCTCTAACATCCTAAAAACTCCTTCCGATTTTGCTAATACGTCGGACATGTCATATGATAGATTTAAGAGTTAATGATCTGATAATTTGGAACTTGGTTGCAGGCCTCTAAAAAAAGAGCTCATAGCTTGGATCGAATAGGCATCATGTATTTGGAACATCATATCCAAAAATTGAGATAGATATTCCCTCGAGGATTCACCTGCAGATTATTCCAATAGGTCTAGATCCTATATGGTCTTCTATTACCTCATTATATTTATGTACTGTTTTAGAAACAGTTTGCAAAAATCTTTAAATCCATTTATGGATTTCTTTAGGAGCTGCCTGAACCATGCTAGGGCTGGTTCTGCCAAGATGGTGTAGAAGACCTTGCACGTCACGACCTCATTTTTGAATTCTAAGGCCATCTTCTATTGAAACTGGTAGATATGGTCAAGAGAGTCTACTTTCTCTTCGAATGCCTTAAATGTTGAGACCGTGAAGTCATTCAGCTTAGCTCTAGCTGAATCCAGTCGATGAATGTTGTTTGGTTGATTTCTTACAAGGCTTGCTCTACTAAGTCGGCAGGGGTCTAATTGTGGTGGGCCCCAAATCTTTTGCTGAGCTTTGCCATCATTTCTTGCTTCCAATCGAGAGGCGCACATTCAAGATTTCTCTGGAATTGTCTATCCTTGTTGCTCCCATCCAGGAATGCCTTGCATGACTTGACTATCCTCTTTACATTTACAATATGGATGTTTCTCCTCTCATTAGGGTACGTTACTGTTCTCTGAACTCTTGCTAAACCTCCTCGTCAAAATCATCCATTCGTTCACTCCTAGTTTCGCTCGCCAATAATCCTTCAAAGCAAACATTATCTCTACAGACTTCGGCAACTTCATTCTTTAAGCCGAGGATGGCCTTGTGAGCCATCTCATCCTTCCTCTTTGTTTCTACTAAGGTGGCGAGCATCTAGTCTAACTTTTGTTCTAAGCTGGGCCGCACTTTTGAGGAACTTCCTTCAACATCAGGGTGCGTACTTCTTGTCGTCATTCTCGAAGGTGCCATCCAATATCGTATGACTTTTTGTTTATGGTCCCTAATTTCAGGATCCGTTACCTCCTTTTGTCGTCACATCCACTGGAAATTATGGAACGTGGATATTGTAATCTCTCCTGAGTTGACACGAACTGTCCTCTAGAATCTTCTCCGATATGCATCTAGAAGGAGAAGGTCGTGGCGGTATACTGCTCCATTAAGTCGGTTCACCTAACACATACGTGGCCATGATATAACATTAAATACTGTGTCTGACTCCGAAACTGAGTATTATTTGTAAGGATCACCAGTCTTTGACTCCATAGGACTTCTGACTCTCCAGGCTTTTTGGAAGAGGTCTAGGACAAGCTGATCTTCCTTAGAGTCTGTCTGATACAACTAGAGATGGAAAAATGGGCGGGTCGGTCCGGCCCGGCCTGGCCTGCCCATCACGGGCTTTAGGAGGTGACTGGGCCGGGCTGGATCGGCCCGGTCAAAATAAAATATGGCCCGGCCTGGGCCCGTTGGCCTGCCGGGCTTTTTGACAGGCCAACCGTACTCGGCCCTTTTTTTTGTTGCTACTATTTGATTTTTTTAACAACTTTTTTAAACATGTTAAATTTAAATTTTTTAATTGAATTTTCATTTTAAAAAGTTGACAACATAACTACATATGTTTTCTATTGTTAAAAAATTAATAATAATTAAATAGGATATTAAGAAAAATAATGAAACAAATAAATTTGAAATATTGAAATTTGATTTTATTGATGATCATTTATTACAATTCAAATTATTACTTGAAAAAACTAGTATATCATTAATTATGACTTTATGAGTTTATGACTCATCATCATCATTCATGTACAAGTTATTGAAATTTTCGGCCAATTCTTCATTACAAATATGAATAGTGTCTTGATTTCGCTTTGCCGCTTTTTCCCAATCTTTAACACATGCTAACACCTCAACTATTTCAAGAGCCAACGAAGTCCTCCGCTCATCTACTATCATCTTAGTCGTACTAAAAGCAGACTCTGAAGAAATTGTGGACACTGGAATTGTACGGGCTAATTGTGAAAGCACCAGGAATCTTGGTTGACGCTTATGCCACCATTCCAAAACTTTGAACTTCTCATCATTGGGATTGATGTCAGAGTCTAGCTTAATATATTGAGTAAGATCAGAGGATTGTTGTGGATTTATTAGTGGTAGTAGTTGACTTGAACTTGATGATGTTGATGATGAGCCATGACCACACCCTTGAGGACGAGAACCTACCATGCTCCAAAAAGACTTATTTTTTGACTGTTCTTCAATTTCTTATGGAGGAGTATGTTATTGTTGATTACTGCCAAACTTAGCCTCATATATACTATACACTTCAAAAAATTTGTCACGAGTATTTGTATATTCAGTAGTATAGTCTATCTCAAAACATGTAGAAATGTAGCAAATTAAATTAGAAAGACCATTTAATTTACCCCTAGGATCTAAAATAAAAGCAAATGAATATAATAAAGGAATTGGAAACCAATATTTCAAAAATACTTCTTGCATATGTGTTATAATTGATTCAAATATAGGATCACATCTTGCCTTAAAAAATATTTCAGCGATAAAAAAATATGACGTAAAATAATTGAAGAAGTAGGATAATAAATACCAGATAATGCAACAGTAGCTTCAAGAAAAACGTCTAAAAATTGTACAAATTTTTCACAAATGAACCAATCTTTATTTTTCAATACTAATGAACCTATTTTTGAATTGTAATACATAGTAATTGGAATTTTATATGGTAATGCACTTTTCAACATTAAATAAGTGGAATTCCACCTTACAGGCATATCAACTTAGAATTTTCTTGGTTTTAATCTTTGAACTATGCAATATCTTTTGAATTCAGCAATGCGTGGATTAGAAGCATGAATATAAGCAATGGCAGAGCGAATATTTTTAATATATACACTTATAACATTCATACTTGATTTGATGATAAGATTGATGATGTAACATGCACAACGTTGATACAGTAAGAATCCTCTAGTGTATGAACTTACCAAATTGCTAAGTAATTTTATGGCCTTTGTATTTGCGGTAGCATTATCTAAAGTGATAGAGATAATACGATTCGCTATGCCATATTCTTCAATAGCATTTAAAATTCTATCTCTAATAATTTCAGTAGCATGTTTATTATCAACGATTCGAAAACCAATTATTATTTTTTGCATTATCCATCTAAAATCTAAATAATGTGCAACTACACTTAAATAATCTTGTTTAGAATTAGCACCCCAAATATCAGATGTCAATGCAATACAAAAGTTTAATGAAGTTAATTCAGATATTAAATATTTACGCATATTTTCATAAACTTTAATCAAATCACTCTTAGTGATATTTCTAGAAACTCTTTTAAAGTTTGGATAATAAGTTCTTCTAATATGATCTTCATAGCTATTACAATCACCAAAACCTAATGATAAATCTTTTATAGCAATTAAACGTGCTAGAGATTCCCTAGCCACTAAAGGATCATAGTTCTAAGAACTTACCGAACCATCCTTGTTGAGTTGAAGAGTTGATTCAGTGAGCTCCTTGAAGAGTTGATTCAGTGAGCTCCTTGTCTTTTTTGTGTTTTTTGACACATGCATCACTATGTCTATTCAAATGAGCGGTCCCGCTAGATGGTTTAGCAGTTAATAATTTCTTACAATATTTACATCTTGTCATTTTTGTCTTCTTACCATCAGCCTCATCTTTGAATTCTGGATCGAAATGGTCTCATACATTGGAAGTTATCCTTGCACGTTTGGAGGTTGTGCTTGCACTCGGCGAAAAACTATCTTGAAATTGTGAACAACTTCCACTAGCATTTGGATTAATTTATATTTCGGGGACTTGGTCACCCTCTTCAGCTATACGAATTTAGTTGTCATCTAATTCCAAATCAATAGGAATATTTTTTGACATATCCATATCCTATATTAGAAAAATAAATATTGAAATTATACACAACTATAAATAAATCGAAATTACAAATATAGATATTCTACCAACTTAATTGTAAACAACAACAAATTACAAATAAATTGAAATTTAAAATATAATATTCTAATAAACTTCTACTAACTTAATTGTAAACTACTACAAATTAATTGAAATTAAAAATTTAATATTGTAATAAACTTTCTAGTTTCTACTAATTTTATTGTAAACAATTATAAATTACAAATTAATTGAAAATATATTTAATAAATTTTCTACTACTAACTTAATTGTAAACTACTAAAAATTAAAAATTCATTGAAATTTAAAATATAATATTCTAATAAATTTTCTACAAACTACAAACTAATGAATTACTATCTTAATTGTAAAAAATTACAATTGAATTGAAATAAAAAACAAAGTCTTGTAGAACTACTAAGTTACTAACTACTTAACTAGTAACTACAAACTACTAACTATTATACTAGTAATAATAGTAAACAACTAAATATACTACAAATTAAATAAATTAAAAAGATAATTATGATAAATAAATTAAATCGTACCTTCAATTGGACATTGGAGACTATAAAATATAATTACTAATAATTAGTAAATAGTAATTAGATAAGAGAGAAAAAGATAAAATTGAGAATATAATTAGAGATTTAGAGAGAAAAAATGAGAAAATAAGAGACTATTTGAAAATTGTAAGTGTGAAAAAAGAATGCAAAGTGTAAGGTATTTATAGTGTAAGAAAATGTTTTTTTTTTTAATTTAAAAAAATAGTTTAAACTCAAAAAAAAATGATATAAATCAAACAGTAACAAATGTTACTGTTTGAGAAATTTTGAGAAAGGGCCCAGACGAATTCTGGACCCTTTACAATTTTTTTTTTTAAAATTTAAGGGCTCAGACGAATCTGGGCCAAAAAAAAACACCAGACCAGATTGCGAAACTCAGACTGGGCCGAGCCAGCTCGCAGGCCACTCTAACGGGCCGGCCCGTTGGGCTCGGCCGAATTGCGAGGACTGGATACAACTCTAAGGACGGATCATCTCTTCCCTTTGAGATTAATGGGTCCGTACTATGCCACACGTAACTATTTTAAATAAATTAATAAATTTTCAGGAATTTATGTTGAGTCACCTTTCCCTAATCAGAGATAACGAAGGATCAGTTCTCTCAATCCCTAAATCTGGTTTTGTGCGTTCGTGTTTCCTAGAGTAAACTAGGTAATTCTCTTAATATCTAACCTATTTCTCTCAATTTCTTGCACTTTCTACTGCATTTTCTAGATAATTTTCTTATGCTTTTGATTTTTCAGCTTAAGATTGAGATAGTTTTTTTTTTTCTTTTTTGAAAGGAAGATTGAGATAGTTAAACCTTGTTTCATTGTGTTAGATTGGGTTTTGTTTGTATTAGTTTCATTGCAGTTCAAGTGTTTGTGAAAGTGCCAGTGAGAATTCCCTTCTTTCTCGTTGTCTCTAATTTCTTTGGTTCTGTGTATTAGCATGTCTCATTGTTAACTAAACAGAAATGTTTTGTCTGTATCCACTAGAAGAGCACAAATCAGTGGCTGAAACATTAGATATGGACCAATTCATAATTATGTGTCCTTAAACCAAGCTATGCTAGTACATACTACTTTTGAGGAAACAGATCAAAGCAATCTAAGTTGATAAAAGCGACCGAGTAAAGAAGAAATTTTCTTTACTGGACTTTAGCCTGTAATGTTTTCCTGGGTAAATTAAGCAAATCGAAGAAAAAATGCGAAACGAATAACTAGTCTTCACCCCTGTAATATTGATGGGACACACCTTAATCAACAGACAAAAGAAATTTTCTTGTTGATATTGGTATTAATTTACCATTTGATAAATATCTTTTTACCTATGAGGCAGATGTGAGGCAAACAACTGTGGTTATCACGGGATGATGGATTGCTTTATTGTGGACAGGGAAAGGGAGAAACTTTTGGCCCAACCTACAGTTCTGGTGATATATTTGGGGGTGGTATTAACTATGCTTCATAGGAATTCTTTTTTACATGGTTTGACATTTGTTCTGGGACAGAGTTCATATTTATTCAATTTGATATTGGATGCATAAAAAGTTTTGTTTGTTTTCTGTTATTCCTTTCTTTATTAATAATGGTTCTCCATTGCTTTCTCTTTCATGTTCTTGCCAGTAAAAATGGGGCAGTAGTAGGGACAGCTTACAAGGAAATGAAGGTTCCATTGTTTCCCATCATTGCGGTTCACAGCCAAAATGAAGAGTATGTTTGCCTTTTTCAAATAGATAAAATTCATCTACCTTGATAAGCAATAGGTTGTGTATTAATCCAAGTTCAGGAATTCAAGTTGTTAGTACTAGTGTGCTTAGTTTAAATTCCTCTTGTAATTTTCTTCTTTGAGATAAATTATGGTGATTTCCTTTCCATGATTGTGGTTTAGGTTTACCTTTTAAAAAATTCTTTTCTTAAATTTCAGTTACGTACGTTCACTTTTTATTTCGTCAAAATGTAATATTATTAATCTTATTACTTTTTTTTTTTTTGGCTTTTGTAGGATCATAAGTCCCCCACTTGCTTTCTGCGTCACTGTCAAAAGTTTATTGAATTAGTTTTGGTATGATGTTTACCCTGTTTTGTTATTTACCTTTAAATTCTCTGTTAAAGAAAGTCGATTAAAGTACCTTTTATCCGTATATATTGTGAAAAAGAAGGTGTCTCAATGCAGGCCTTTGGATTCATTACTGTCGATGAAGTCTCTTGAATTAATGATATAGTAACATTAAGTATGGAATACCTCAGAACAACACAATTTCCTCCAAACTCTTTCAGGAACTTACACCACAATTTTATAGAAAAATTGTTCTATTTGTTTCTTTCATTGAATTATGCTTAAAAAGCAAGAGCATATATCAACAATGGCAGACAATTACATGGATTCCAGTGAAATTTCACCATAGTAGTTGTATAAGTGATGCATGTAAACTCGCTCAAATTCCATCATATATATCATAATGAGTGTACTTTATCTAAATGCTGGTATTCCATCATATCATATCTTCTTTCCTTATACTTTTTATGCTCATTTATTAATGATTTTTTTCCTCCATAAAATATTTTATGCTCATTTATTTTGGATGAGTTCCTGAGATATTGATGATCCTATATTTATTTGAAATTTAAATACAAAATGGATGTAGATGAGAGTCTTCTTAGAGTTATTCTCGGTATTCCTAGGGATACCTTTGAAGATGAGAAATTTATTTAACAGCTTTATTTGAGTAAGGGTTTGCTACATTGGACGGGTCATATGTTGTGACAAAGGTAGGTGCTCTTCATCATGTAATGGTGCTAATGGCCTTGAGGAATTCTCTAGTTTGGCCTTTGAACAAATACGTGAAGCAGTAAAGGAGCTTGAGCTATGAGTTCTATACAATTTAGTAGCTAGATTCTTATGCAGTAAGTTCATCGTTCTAGTAAGAAATTATACAAGTAGTTCTATAATATTATAGAACTTTATATTATTTGTGATCACTATAATGAAATACAAGGACTGTAAACAGGGGATGCGTGCCATGTAATGCTCTACTGGCTGTTAGTGGTTGGATGTGTGAACTCCAGAGCGATCATCATTTAATGGCCTTGGGCTTGTAGGTAATTGCAATACATTATCATTTTCCATAAATTTAACCATAAACCATTATTCTAGTGATTGTTTATTGTGTATAAGAGAATTCTTGTAGTGATGTACTTCTTTATGGTGCTCTAGCTAGTACGGTTTATCTAAAAAGTGCTCACATATGAGGTAAAATGATTGAAATTTCCTCCTTCATATAAGCTATATAGCTACAATTTTTTTTTTCCCTCCTAAAAAGAAAGAAAAGAATAAAAATGTTTAAGTTAGCTTTATAAAAGTATCTTTGCTCTTCATTTCAAAAAACGGAAAAAAAAAAACAAAAAACAAAAAAGGTGTCTTTGCTCTTCACGCGGTTGAGATTAAAGTATCTTAGTAAGGACTATTATTTAAGGATTACAAGGTATAATGTATATGTATATACATATATATATATATATGGTGACGTCAAATATCATGATGATGAAGGGAGAGTACTTTAGTAGAAAGGGAAAACAATAATGGTTATAAAAAACTATGATTAATATAAGTCTTTTTTAAAAAAGATACAGTGTGGTACTGTTAGAAGATGATCTTTGCTCTGAACTGTTACTACTAAAACTGTATACTGCTATACAGTGTGCGCGTGGAATGGCATAAAATTATTCACTTCTTTTTTCCTTCATTTTATCCCTCATTTTCCAGATAGAGAATTAGATGCTCCTCGTATGTTTTTGGAGTTGAATACTAGGGAACCTTTGATGTTTGATGCCAAGAGTAGGAGAAAAGGCTACAGGCGGAAACTTTTGTTGATGTTGCAAGTTTGTGTTACTTTCAATTGGTTCACATACTAAAGTGAGAACATGATTAAATGGGTCTCTCTCTACCTCTTAGTTTAATTTATGTAAAACTTAAGTTGCCTATCAATTATGAGGTATTCAGTTATTAATATGAATTCGGTGATTAATATGAATATTTGTTCCCTGATTTATATGTGTATCTTTATACAGCTACTATGATTTATTAATTTTGAATGTTAATGCAGAGATAAAACCTAAAGAGCCAGTATTGGATTGGCCTACCGGAAAACGAGTGGCCTTTGGCACAACCCATGGTTTTGGAGTACTTACATGAACATTGCAATCCCAAGATCATTGTCGGGATGTTAAAGTCGTTAACGTATTACTTGATGAAGACTTTGAAGCAGTTGTTGGCGACTTTAAGTTGGTGGATGTTAGAAATACGAATGTGATAACTCAAGTTTATGGGACAATGGGCCATATAACACCTGAATATTTGTCCACTGGGAAGTCATCAGACAGAACTTATGTTTTCGGCTATTGAATGATGCTATTAAAGCTTGTAACGGGCTAGCAAAAGAAGATAACGGTTTATTACTTGACCATGTAATTTTTGTCGTTAAATTTGCATTTTAAGTCATACTGCTTATTATAGAGACCTTTTTGAGATGGAGAAAACAATATAGAGATTTGCATCAACCTTTGCTATTTAAGATGTTGGTTTTATTATAAATTCTATATATTGATTGCTAGAGCGAATATGATATAATAAAATTGTTATTATTTTTATTACCTAGTATTAAAAGAATGTTATAAAATAAGTATTTAATAACATGAATAAGTGATATCATAGAGTCTATATTTTTAACGAAACACATAAAATGCTATAAATTATTTTACGGAACGCTAAAAAAGTGTTATAAAATAGAATTTTTTACGACAATAAAAAAGTTTTATAAAAGGATTTGTATTTTTCATCATACATTTGTATTATAACTACACTAAAATATCATTATTTATAGTACATAGCACTAAAAAAATATTATAAATTTTTTTATAACATCAAATAAATATTATAAAAGACCTAGATTTTTAATAACATGAGTTGACATAATATATTTTAAAATGTTATAAACTATTTACGATAACACTTTTTCAGTATTATTAAAAGAATTTTTTCTTATAGTGAATACAGAAATTGATAGTTACGAAGATGAGACTAATCATGTGAAAGCATGTAGTTTGAAAGATAAGATACCCAAGGTAATTAGGAATCTTGAAAAGGTGTCCATTCAAGATGATCATCAAGGTCTTCTAAGAGATTCCAAAAGAAGATTTGGGATAGAAACTGAGAATTATTTGATAGGGAAGGCGATGAATGCAGAAAATAGACTATTTGATGAACGTAGAATCATATTGGAAAACTTCTTTAAACATTCGTAGAGTAACTTAAAAATTAAAGGAGTTTTTATCTGCTATCTATAAAATGATAAATGTAAGGCTAGATCTTATTGTGGAAAAATAAAATAACGATGAATTTTATTGTTATGGTGCCAATTTATTTGTAGTGTCCTTATTTTATCCAATCTTGCTTTATTAAGAGTATTTAACAAGAAATATGGAGTGTTAGTGTACTTTTCAATTAGAAACTAAGAATCAAAGTATAAAATAAGTGAAATGGTTCTTTACAGGCTTTTACAACGTTTAATAATCGTAACTGATCATAAAGAGAATGAAACTAAAAGAAGTTTTCCATTTTTCCATTCATTCAAGTGTTAACATACTCATTTATAGCACAAGTTTTGGGGAATATTCAAATGGTATATTAAAAAAGGAAGGATGACTCAATTTTTTCGATTCATTCTCTTTCCTCCCCAAATCCTTTCTATTTACGTTTCTTTTCATCACGAATCAATAAACAATTAAACATACCTATAGAATGGGAGGAAAATACTACTAAATTCCAATAAAATATGACAATACAACGCATGATATGGAATTATAATAATAATAAGAATGATAATGGAATGGAATAAGAATAATGAATGATAATATATTGTTTGGTTAAAATTTGAATTAACCATAAAATAGAATGAAATAAATTTTGTGTTGACAAATTTACCTATACTTTTAAATTCCTCTATTTTAGTAGGGTAAAAAAGAAAAATATTTTCTTTTTTTCCCCTTAAATTTGACTTATGATGAATTGATATTCCTTTTGCTAGAATAAGCTTTCCATTCGAATGTACATTCATGCAAACCAAATATGTGCTTAAGCTGAATGAAAAAGAATAAGTGCAAGACCAATATGCAAAATTTGTAAAGAGAAATTATTTACTTTTTTTTTTTTAATCTTTATATAAGTTTATGTTATTTCTCTAAATAAGTTTGCAAAGTAATGAGTCATAGAGTTTTCTTCTTCTTCTTTATAATATATCATTTACAACAACGAATTCTATTAAAATAAGAGATTCTTCTAATCAAAATAGTTTATTGATTGTTCACTCCTAAAGTGAACTTAGCTAAACTATGTATCACATCATTAATTTCGTAATATACATGCTTTAAAAAATTTAGGAAAAAAGGAAAATAAACTAAATGCATTCAATAGTAGATTTCCAAACTACAAATGGTAAATAATACTATCATTACTAGATTGTACATACTATTATCAATGTATTCGATACCAATATTTGGAGATTTAAACCAACATATGCCCACGAGAGAGATAACTTTGTAGCTTTTGCTTTCATTATCTTTAGAGTAAGAGCACCAATCATCTTCTTAGAAAGAGCTATTATGACTGCCCCTTTGGCATTTCATATGATAGCACCAAAATATATTACACATGTATCCTGATTAATTGCCATATCAATATCTAGTTTGAAACGGCCTTCTAAAGGGGACCAATGGGCCTCTTTTTCCGTGGTTCTATCAAAGTGGTTAATTAAAGATAATCAACTTAACAAAAGACTATTAGTTGGGTGTAATATGAAAAAAATTGATGGTAACGTAAATAGTATTGTGCTAAAACTCACACAATAAAGAAAGACAATAAACTCCTAATAATGAGAGACAATAAACTTCTGAAATGAAGACGATATAATTGTTGATGATATTAGAATAGCAGATCTTTATGTTTCCTTTGTCTTGAAGTCTCCATTATTTTTCCTTTGTCTTGTTAGACTTCATAGTTTCCACACTAAGGAGAATTCGGAGAGGCAATGGAGTTAAGAGTCATTTTCATTATGTTTTGAGAAGAATAATTATTTATTCTACCATCTCTTTTTGCCAAAAAAAAAGGTCTCTCAATAGCAGCATTTTCCACAAAATGTCCTAAGAACCCAAGCCAATGCTCTTTGCCAGGAATGGATCTGTATTCCTCAATTTAGAATTAGATACATATAGATAAACAATATATATATATATATATATATATATATATATATATATGGTTTCACTTTATTTACCTATCTATAAATATTTTTTTAGTTGTTAGATCATTCTTTAATGGTTACCATAATTTGAGTAGTTAAAAAAAATGAAAAAAAATAAATACTTATTATTTAATATTTTTCACTCTCAACTTTTTACTATAAAAAGATAATAAATTTTAATTAGGTAAAATAATATTATAGATATGTAAAAAAAAATATCTACTAGATTGGTTCATATATAAATATATATATATATTTTTATATACATATACATATATAACTTTTTTTTCCTTATGCGATGTGAGGATGGGCATTTTTGTTCTGTTTCTGAATTTGGGTAATTGGGGTGAAGTGGAAATTTCTGGCAATGCGAATTTTCATCTGAATTTTGAGCAAAAACACAACCAAAATTGTAATTTGAAGTTAATTTAAGAGCGTGGTCAGTGAATTTGAGACAACAGTAGTAAGTTATACTAGTCAAGGTTGTTTAGTATGTCACAATCAACTTCTCGTGTATGTTTTCCGAGGTTCTGAGGCGATTTCTATTAATTTCGTTGAACGCACGATTGGTAGCGCAAAATTGTTGACCATTGCATTGTTTTTCTTATCTAGTATTGAACACTGAAATTTGTTAGAACCATTGATTTTTCATCTGATTACAGCTAATTTCACACTAAAGATATAAATTGTTAGAACCATTGATTTTTCATCTGATTACAGCTAATTTCATACTAAAGATATAAATTAACCTAACTTTGAATTAGCATAATAATAGAGATCTATCTTGATCCATCTATAATTTACTCTTATAACTGCGGGTACTGTTTACATAAATATATGTATAACGAAGTCTGTAGTTTGTGCCAGTATACAACAACAACAAGTATAACTGAAAATACACTCGTCTCTTTAGTTACCGTATCATGGTGCTAAGTCTAAGCTTGTATTGATTGGAGTTGACTTTCCTATGTATATTAAATCAACGAACCAACCACGAACATTCCCAATTCCCACTTTCTCGTATATGTAGTATATTACTTAAAATTACTATAAAAGTTCTTTTCTCACTGATTCCAATTCTCTTCTCGTTTCATTACTAAATTACTTTAACGTTTTTGTGCAAAATTCTTGTATCATATTGTCCACAGTTGTTTTTCCTTTCTTAAAATTTATTTATTCTTCATGGCTCTAACAAACTCCAGTGTTCGATACTATCTTCGAATTACTTTGGGAGTTGTTTCAGCCATTCTTGGTTTGATCTTTCTGTCCCAAAGCTCCTTCTTCAAGATGGAGTTTGACGACAAAAAAAGCTCCAAGATCTTGGTGTTTGCCATTCTATCTGCTCTGCTCTTTTCTCTTGTGTTTGTGGCTCGAAGCTGGAGTAATCTCTTGCAAAAGGTATGGAATCTAAACTTCTCGGTAAAATCCATGATTGACACTCTTTTTCTCGGGATTGTTTGGTTGCTGGCATTCTTGATCAAGTACCCTCGTTTCGATGTTCATTCCAAGTATAGAAAATCTTGTGTTGGGGACCAAGGAAAGGAAATATCACTTGGAAGTCAGTATTGTTTGTATTCAATTGGAGCATTTGCTCTGTTGGCCTTGCTTTTATCATCAGATAGTGATAAAACTATGGAGCTTGGCTTGTTTAGTGTGCTCATAGGCTTGACTATGGACACATCTATGGAAATTCCGGCCTATGATGATGGCCCGAATCTCTGGTACATGCTTGGGGCAGTTCTCTATTGTGTTGGGTTAATTTTCTTGCGGCGTTATCTGGAATCCTTAATGGGGACAGTTTTACCTGTTATTTTTAAAGACCATAAAAGGGGGATGTTGAGAAACATATTTTGGAACACTTTGGAACTGATTTCAGCAATTGTTGGCCTTATATGTCTATTTCTATCCCCCTTTTTCGAGCAGCAATTCAAAGATGCCGAAAACTTGAAAGGTGTTTGTTTTATTGCCTTTGCTCTTTTGCTCGGTTCTTCTTTGCTGAAGGCACCCAAATTCATTAACATACTGGTAATGAGATGTCATGGTCGGTATTTGGTTAAAGCCATGGTGGAATCTTTCTTCTTCATGATTGTTTCAGTGGTGATATTCATCTCTAAGTATCCCAGGTTTAAGATACATTCAAAGTACTTGGTGTCTTGTAAAGTTGGAAAAGGAGAGAGTGTTTCTCAAGGAAATCAATTTGATGTATACTCTACTGGATCATTTTCTCTTTTTGCTTTGACCATATCATCTGAAAAAGAGCAACATGTGAAGCTTGGTATTTTCAGCTTTCTTCTTGAATTGACCATGGACACTTCTATCGAAATATTGGGAAACGATGGACCCAGCTTTTTGTATATGCTTGGTGCTGGTGTGTATTGTTTCTTGTTAATTCTGGTGAAGAGTTATTTGGATACCTTGATGGAGAAGGGAGAGAGTGCTTTTGGACAACAAGAAAGCTACCATGATCGCGTAGAGGTTTCGGTGGATTCAAATGCTCGAGACATAGCCTCTGGAGATGAGCTTCCATTAATTGAAAGCAAAACTGGAGAAGAGATGGGGCGTGAGGATGTGGACCATGAGTTGGTCCAAGGGGAAATCGACAGTTCTGTAGCGGTAGAAGATCGACACCATGTGACTAGAGAATACACAGATACTGGTGAAGAAGCATCATTTCCGTATGATGTCTTATCCCACATGGATGATGGAAGTGGATCACTTAACCATAGAGAAAGACGCAAGGCGATTAGGAGAGAGAAAGCAAAACGAGAGAGAGCAAGGAGAAAAGAGAATAGAATTCGGACAGAGGATTTGTGGATTTCCTAATGAAGAAACGTTTGTTTCTTCCTCCAATATTCATGGCATTAGCAGCATGGTATTTGCAGCGGTCTAGATTATGTTTCTACTAGTAGATTTCTGATCCCTCTCTTGCCTTCATTGTAGTGTGTCTAGAGACCCATTCTTCATATGAACTAGAAGCAGGACAAGATAGTATGAGTGGGGATTCTAGAACAATGAAAATTAAAGCTGGATGTACTGACGACTATGATAATGATATTAATACAGGCCAGAATATAGCAAGAATTCTACACAAGTTAGAAGAAGCTCAAGTGGAATCATCGAAGATGGTGATGGAGTTCTTGGAGAAGACAGTGACAGTTACATTACCAGCAATGAGAAGGCAGTTCAAGGTAAACTTGGTGTAGAGCAAGGTTCTGAATACAGAAACAATGACCAACTTTCATTGGAGAACTGGTGGAAAGATAAAGGGTGAGACAATGCGCTCTTTGCTGGTCTTTGAACACGAGGGCGTGTTTCACTGGTTTGAACCCGACTTTGGATGAGAGAGGAGCCTTTTCCTGATCAAGAGGGCTCCCATTACTTAGGAAGGAAAGAGAAGATATTCAAAAGCAAGAGAACAAGATAGGGAAAAGAGCATGGGAAAGAAGAGGAATCGATGGAAAAGATGAGGCTGATGCATAACAAAGTATCTCATATCGCATTAGAAGGAGATGCTGCTATAGAAATTATTACATTTTGAGAAAAAAGCCAATCATTGATTCCAAGTGCCATCAACTCTTTTCCTGCTTTGCTTTAGCTGGTGTAAATGTTTCCATTGTTAATCCCCATCCTCCATTTTTTGGCTCTTAAGTCAGAGTTCTGTTGTATCTCTGCGTTCTGTTATGTGAAAAGTATGTGCATATATAAATATGTATCTTTTTATCTCCAGTAGGAACCGTTTGACAAAGGAGAGACCACAGAAGCTTCACAGTGTATATGGCCAAAGCATGGTATCATAATTGTATTAGCTCTGGGAATGTGTCTTCAGACAGGATGTCAATATAACATATATATATATATATATATATATATATATATATGTCTGTGCGTGTGTGTGTTGTTGGAGCTTTTGCCACTCTGGCCTTCATATCATCAGAAAGACAAGTTGTGGAGCTTGGTTTCTTTTGTCGTTCTCATCTGGTTGACTACGGATGCTCCTGTAGAGGTTTTTGGAACTCATGATAGGCTGAAGCTTATGTATATGCTGGGTGCTGCTCTGTATTGTGTTGTATTGGCTTATATCAGATATTACAAACCAAACACAAGAAAGACGTGAATTAGGAAGTATAGAATGTCATATTACGTATAACTGAGCAATGCACGCAATCATATCAGGAGTCCAGGACATCCATGTCTATATAGGAAGTTGTCGAATTGTTTTTCAACTTATTTATTCGTTAGTGTTGTGCGGTCTAAAATCCTAAGTCAGGTAATATGAGTAAGATTAAGTGCGACCTCATCCGAAAGGGTTGCATGCGACCTCCACCGCATAAGTTGAGACCTCCACCGCATAGGTTACATGCGACCTCCTCCGAATAGGTTATGTGCGACCTGAAAGAAAAGGAAACTAGTCTCTGTTTCGTCAAACGGGTAACCTACAAAGAAAGGGAAACAAAAGTCTCTCTTTCAAGTTCGACCAGTTATCCAATTTAAGTGGTTGCCCAATTATGTTGTTACTCAAATTGTATTACCCGATTGTATAGTTACCCATTTTTATAATTAAGAACATTGAGTTACCCTTATCTATATAAAAGGAGCTCAAGATTTTGGTGAAGGGGACTTTTTGGGACTTTTATCTTGAACTTTTGAGAACATAGAGAGATAGATTTTCTTCTTCCGAATCTAGAGAAGCTAAGGAATTTTCTAGACTGTTTTCTTCTTCCAGACAAGACATTGTAACTTTGAGTTCTTGTAATTCTCTAGAAAATAGTGAAAAACAGTGGACGTAAGCTCATTTTTTTCGGGGTTGAACCACTATAAAATCCTTTGTCTCTTTATTTGCTTTGATTAATAACTCAATTTACACAAGCCACATCTCGTAATTTTTTCTAAATTTATTGTTGACAAAACCTCCATCAATAATTGGCGCTAGAATGAGGGCTATTCCGACCAAAACAGTTTGTCAAAATTCACTTTTTTAATAATGGTAAACACTAGAATCAGTACCAGAGTCACCAGAACTAGCCAAAACCAACCCCAAAGCACTGCTGCTGCACAGGCAGACCCTGCTCAGGATCAGCCTATTATGACCGCAACAGAAAATCTTTCCCATAGACAGGATCGCATGGAGGAGACACTGGTGAACTTTCAGCAAGTCACTAACCAGATCAATGACACCCTACGACGACTTGCTGAAGGGCAGATGGTGACCCCACCACAGCACGAACGTCCCAAAGAACGTCCTGCTCAACTACCTGAGAAAGGAATACAGATCCTAGAGACAAGAAGATGCGATCAACTAAGAACCCAGCAAGAGCGTCATGAAGATCGCATCTCCAAAAGAAAAGGCAAAGTCGCGAACTTGCCTCCAGAATCTGGTATGGAGAGTTCAAGTACTAACCGTGATCGTGGACAATCTTCTCATAAATTCACTGATAATCAAGATCGCTTGAGCAGCGAATGAAAAAGACTATCGAGAAGTGTCTTTGAAAGAATCAGCAGAGAGTCGAGACAAGATCCTGCAGACCTAAGATAATATTTGGAGCGACGACGTAGCCATGATCGATCCGTATTGCATCATAACGACCAAAGCCGGTCTCGTCGTACTATTTCGCTGGATTCCTCTCATAGATCGCAGAAGACTCTACCTGACCAGCTCGCCATGCATCAGGATAACAATCAAAGGCCGCCTTTGCTGTCAGTAAGAGATAATGTTTTCCCTCCGAACGTCGATGTTCACAATTTAAGGATCGCATTAGACGTACTTGCTGGTTGAGATGATGAGCTCACTGATGGGTATCATCAATTGCCATTCAGCGAGAAAGTTCGAGTTGCAGCCCTACCTACTGGATTCAGACTTCCCACCATTAACACTTTTGATGGGAAAACTGATCCACAGGACTATATGGATCACTTCAGTGACTTGATGGAACTCCATCGTGTCAATGATCATGCACGTTGTAGATATTTTGCTGTAACTCTCTCAAGAGCAGCAAAGAAGTCGTTCCGAGGAATCAAATCCGGCTCGATCTTGTCCTGGCAACAACTTCAGACGGCGTTCTTGAGACAGTTTCAAGCTGCAAAGAATTTCACTGTTCCACTTGTTAGCTTGTCTGCAATCCGACAAGGTCCAGAGGAGACTCTACGATCTTATCTCAATCAATTCACCTCAGAGTTAGCAAAGGTCAACAATCCACCTAAGGGAGGAGTTCTAACTCTCATGATGGCCGGGGTGCGACCAGAAACTAAACTCTGTGAGGAATTACTTGAGCGAGAATGTAGAACTCTTGAAGACTTCTACCAAAGAGTTAGTCGGCATCTGAGAGTAGAATCTTCGCGCGAAAATCTTCAAAAGACAAAGAAAGAAAGAAAGAAAGAAAGATGCGACTAAAAACGCGGTCATTACCAACAATAACGGTAATAAGAAAAACAAAAGGAATAATGAACAGCCAACAGAGAATCAGCCTAGACCTAAAAAGTAGGAGATTTCAAGAGCTCCCATGTAGTTCAACAATCACACTGAGTTAAACGCGCCCATAGATAATATCTATGCAGTCACAAACCAGAAAGAACGATACCGTCAACCAGAACCGATGAAGCAGGACAGGACAAAGCGTGACCCCAACAAGTTCTACTGGTATCACAATGATATTGGGCATGATACCAATAATTGCTTTGCCCTGAAGGATAAAATTGAAAGGCTGATTGAAGAGGGGCGACTGCAGCAGTACACCAGGCAGAACGACGAAATGCGAGAAGAAGACCAACAGCGACCTCCAGAAATTCAACGTGAAGTCCGAACTATCTTCGGAGGACTGCATGTTGGCGGAGATTCGAAAAGGGCTCAAGACAGGTATGCACGAGAAGCACGACAACAGCCATTAACTAACGTCATGCATCTTGAACAGTGACCACGCAAGCTTTAATGAGTACCGGACATGGACATTACATTCACAGAACAGGATGCAAGGGAAGTCCATTATCTGCATAATGACGCATTGGTCACAAAAATTAACTGTGGAAGTACACAGTTATGGCGAGTATTGGTTGATAACGGGAGTACTGTAGGCATCCTGTATTTCGACGCCTTTAAGAAGATGGGGTTGAATAAGAGCGACTTAAAGCCTACCGTCACTCCACTCTATGGTTTCACTGGTGACAGCCTGATGCCTATGGGCATGATTGAATTGATGGTCAGCGTTGGAACCTATCCTAGGGTTTCAACGATAATGACCAAGTTTTTAGTGGTAGATTGCCCCTCTGCATTCAATGTTGTGCTGAGAAGACCGACACTGAGGGAACTTCGAGCCGTCACTTCAATCTACTATCTCACTATGAAGTTCTCGACCCAACACGGGGTAGGCGAGGTGCGAGAAAACCAATATGATGCGAGGACTTGTTATAACAACTCGCTGAAACTCGCAGCAAAGGATGCGACGTCCCGCATAATAATGGTCCACCTGCCAGAAGAAGTGTCAGTCGAGGCAGCAAGCAAAGCGTCAGTCGAGGCAATGGGCAAAGCATCAGTCGAAGCAGTGGGCAAAGCGTCAGTCGAAGTAGCAGGCAAAGTGTCAGTCGAAGCTCCAGTCGAATCATCAGACAAATCGTCAGTCGAGTCATCAGATAAAGCATCAGTCGAACCGTCAGTGAAAGCGTCAATCGAAATGACCAGTGAAGACTTCGATCCTCGAAAAATAGACGAAGAGGTCAGAACTGGGACCCATTGAAGATCTGGAGTACTTATCATTCGACATGTCTTCCAAGACTTTAAAGATTGGAACGAAGATTCAAGGACCTGTGCGAGCTTCATTGGTCGCTTTTCTGAAATCTAACTTGGATGTCTTCGCATGGCGACATTCAGACATGGTAGGGATTGATTCGAGGATCATATACCACCGTCTTAACATAGATCCGACAAAGAAGCCTGTACGGCAGAAAATAAGAGCTATGAATCCAGAGCGCTACGTCGCATTAAAAGAAGAGGTGGAGAAGCTACTCAAAATTGGGTTCATAAGAGAGTCTTTTTATCCTGACTGGCTTGCAAACCTGGTTTTGGTGAAGAAACCCAATGGAAAGTGGAGAACGTGTATCGATTTTACCGATCTCAACAAAGCATGCCCGAAGGACAGCTTCCCACTTCCGAGAATTGACCAGTTTGTAGATGCGACATCAGGGCATGAACTTTTAAGTTTCATGGACGCGTATTCTGGATATAATCAAATCCCAATGTACGAGCTAGATGAGGAGCATACCTCATTCATCACTGATCGAGGATTATACTGTTATAAAAAGATGCCCTTCGGACTTATCAACGCCGGAGCGACCTACCAGTGTCGTGTCAATATGATGTTTGCAAAACAAATTGGCAAGACAATAGAGGTATACGTCGACGACATGCTGGTGAAGTCGAAGAAGGCCGAAGATCACATCAAGCACCTTGATAAGATGTTCAAAATTCTCCGGAGATATCAAATGAAGCTGAATCCCCAGAAGTGTGCGTTCGGGGTAGGATCTGGAAAATTTCTGGGTTTTATGGTCAATCAGTAAGGAATCGAAGTAAATCCTCAGAAGATACAAGCGTTGATTGATATGCAATCTCCTCGTAAACCCAAGGATGTGCAAAGCCTAGCAGGAAGAGTAGCTGCACTGAGTCGGTTTGTATCCAGATCAACTGATAAATGTCAATCTTTCTTTGAAGTATTGAAAGGATCAAAGAGGTTCGAGTGGATGAAAGAATACGAGCAGGCATTCCAAGAGTTGAAAAAGCACTTGGGTTCTCCTCTACTCTTGTCGAAGCCAAACTTAGGAGAAGAATTATACTTATATCTCGCTGTTTCCAAGTATGCGACGAGTGCTGCATTAATTCGCGAGGAAGGAAATATTCAGCGACCTGTCTATTATGTAAGTAAAAGATTACTTGATGCTGAAACCAGATATCCAGAGATGGAAAAATTGGCACTAGCTCTCGTCATCGCATTAAGAAAGCTTCGACCTTACTTCCATGCCTACTCTATCAGGGTTTTCACGAATTTTCCGTTGAAACAGGTCCTACAGAAACCGGAGGCATCAGGATGGCTGCTTAAGTGAGTTATTGAATTGAGTCAATTTGACATCAATTTTCAACCTCGCACTGCCATAAAGGGTCAGGCCCTCACAGATTTTATTGCAGAATTTATATATGATGTCGATCTTCCCACGGGAGTACTCGAAAAACCCGCTTCAGATATATCAAGGTTGTGAAAACTTTATGTTGATGGGTCATCGAATGAAAATGGAGTAGGTGCGGGCCTAGTTTTAATTAGTCCTAAAGGGCACAACATTCATTGTGCACTTCGCTTCAAATTCCCAGCGTCGAATAATGAGGCTGAGTATGAAGCACTGATAGCTAGGCTAAAGCTCGCACAAGAAATGAAGGTCGAGAAGATTGAAGTATACAGCAACTCCCAGCTGGTTGTTTGTCAGGTTAAGGGCGATTACCAAGCAAGAGGAGAGAGAATGATGGCCTATTTGCAGCAGGTACAACAATTGTTCTTAACCTTCACTGCTTATAACATTCAGCTTCTTCCTCGCATTGAAAATATCCGGACGGTTGCACTTGCTAAGCTCGCTTCAACGAAAGATGCAGAGTTGTTGAAGGTAGTTCCTATTGAATTTCTTATATCGCCAAGCATCGAGGTCGAACCCCAAGTAGCTATGCCAGTTGACGAAAAACCATCGCGGATGGATCCTATAGTGCGATATATACAAAATGGCGATCTTCCTGAGAGCAAAGACGATGCAAAGCGACTCCGCATGAAGGCATCCCTCTATATCATCCAGGATGAAAAGCTTTATCGAAGGAGTTTTAGCTCGTCATTATTATTATGTGTCAATGATGAAAAAACACGCTGTATTATGAGGGAAATTCACGAAGGAATATGTGGAAATCATTCTAGGGGGCAGGCACTTGCAAACAAGATTCTTTGACAAGGGTATTTTTGGCCGACTATGAAGAAGGATACATTGGAATTTGCTAGGAGGTGTGATAAATGTCAACGATTTGCGACTATTCCTAGAAAACCACATGTTCCTTTAACTACAATGACTAGTCTATGGCCATTTGCTGTTTGGGAAATTAATATTATCGGGATGCTTCCATTGGCACGAGGAGGTTTGAAGTATGCGGTGATCACAGTCGATTATTTTACAAAATGGACGGAAGCTGAGGCCTTGAGCACCATTTTCGCAAAGAATATGATAGATTTTGTTTACAAATCTATAATCTGTCATTATGGTATACCACATACTATAATTTCTGATAATGGGAAACAATTCGACTGTGATGAGTTCCGTGACTTCTGCAACAACTTAGGCATCAAGAAGAGTTTCTCTACTGTTGTTCATCCGCAAGCCAATGGATAGGTCGAAGCGATAAACAAAATACTCAAACAGAATATAAAGACACATAAAGGAGCTTGGCCAGAAGTACTTTCAGAAGTTTTATGGGCTTATCGCACCACACAACGAACCACTACTGGAGAGAGTCCATTCTCTTTGGCTTATGGATATGAAGCGATGATCCCAGTTGATTTTGGTGCGGGCTCTCTACAGCGATCTGTTTATGAGCAAAATCAGAATGATGTATTACTGAGAATTGAACTCGATCTTTTAGAAGAACGATGTGAACAATCTCAACTTCGAATTGCATTATATCAACAACGCACTGCTCGACATTATAACTCCAAAGTCAAAGGTAGACATTTTGAAGTTAGTAATCTTGTCCTTCGAAGAGTTCTACCTAATAATAAAGAACATGATGCTGGTGTATTTGGGCCTTTCTGGGAAGGGCCTTATGTTATTGATAACGTCATTCGACCTGGGACATACAACCTAGCTCGTATTAGTGGACAAAAGATCGAGCATACATGGAATGCAGAACAACTTCGTCGTTATTATCAATGAATCTTCATGTTTATCTTCAACGGCCTACTGTATCTTCGTTATTTCGTCATTCGATGTTGTTCATCAATAATATTTCTTCGGCTATTACTTCAACTTCATTTAATTCATCTTTATTGCAGTTTTCGGACACCATGAAACTCGGGGGGTAGTAGGATCAGAATTTTATCTCCTACTTGTTTCCATTCATCTTTTTATAGTTTTATGGCAGTTTTCGGACACTATAAAACTCGGGGAGCAGTGGGATCAGAATGTTATCTCCTACTTGTTTCCTAAGGGACTATGCAAATGTCCATTTAGAGGAGACAGAGTTTTAGATCGTCGAAGTATATGAAATTCCTTAAAATCTTAGGATTTTCTCCTCGTTTCATGCCTCAGCATGTCGTATTACGCAATTTCCCTCCTCGAACAAAAAAGTAACTAAGCCAAACGTTCATTGTTCGATGTGATATATTGCTTTATCCTATTTTGACATGGAACTTTTGAAAAACAGTTAAGTTTGCTTCACTCGTATTGACTGTTTTCTAAAGCGACCTAACCTATCCTAACACTTAAAACTCGTTTTAAGTTAGTTGGATTCAAATCACTAAAAGCATACTGATCAGTCACTTAGTGATTGACTACTTGATTAAAATTATTGTTATGTTTTCATTATTTTGCAGGAGCATCTGACAAAAAAAATAAAAATATTTATTAAAAGAAGTCACCCGTACATGAGCAGAAAGGAAGGGGGACCAAGCCCGCATTATTCTAAAAAAATTTTAAAAAAAATACAAGTGTTATGCTAAAGGGCTCGCGCCGCCATCTCCAGCTTTGGCAGTATCCTCCCTCCAACTTTGGATGAGCTCGGCCACGTCCTCGCCAAGGATGGAGAAGTCAAAGTCCGGATGCTCACAGAAAATGTTAAAAATGATCGTCGACGAGGCGATATCACTAGCTTTATCTTCGAGCTCTTTGACTTCAGTCGCCTTGAACTCTTCGATAGCTTTGTGAACTGCCTCAGTGGTCACCTCCCTCATACGATCCGGATGCTCAGAGATGGTTTTCTCAAGCTCTTTGACTTTCTCCTTGAGAATCTCCTTCTCAAGCTTCTCCTTGGCCAGGTCTTCAAGTAGTTGCTGCCTCTCTAAGTCGAAGGCTGTTTTCTCCTCCTCCCGAGCTTTCTCTGAGTTCTCGAATGCTTGGGATATCTCTTCAACTTTTTCGGCTTTCTCCAAATATTCGAGGACTGGGTCGTGCATCAGGACAGCTGCAGCCGCGGTCTGAAAAATCTAATCAGTAATACCAAGAGATAATACATTTGAGGAGAGAATAGAAAAGTACTTACATTGGCCAGCATCCTCATCACGGAACCAAAAGCGACCTTGGCAGATCGTCGCTTCATCCGCTCCCAGCCTTCCACGGATGTGAAGCGATCAGTAAAGGCTGCGCTCATACCAGCCTTCTCTGGTAATTGGTTGAGGAGCGTGAAGAGCTCTTCATCCTTATCTGCCAGGATCGGTTCCGAGGAAGTGGCAGCCTCTTTAGGTGGTTCGGGATGGCTCGTTGGCTGAGGCTGTGGTAGAGGCGAGCTTGCTGAGATGTCCTCGAAGGCAACTTTTCTTTTTTTAGAGTTGTAAACCTTCTCTTTCCTTTTTGATGACGGAGTGCTCTCGGGTGTCTTAGTTTTTGCCATGGACCCGAGAGTTGAGGGTGGTGCTCGCAAGCCACTACCGATGACCATCTCTATACAGATATGTAAGTGAGCGAGGAGATATAATACAAAGGTAATTAAAATGTATATATATGACTACATTCTTCTTTTGGAGGAGCTGGTGGTGACGTTATCTCTGGAGAGGAAGGTTCTGAGGTTGGAAGGGTGGCAGGTGCTTTTCGTTTCCTAGGTCTGGAAGACGAGGTACCTATATCCGTCTGTTTCCTTGGCTTCTTCTTCGAGCTCGAAGGTCTAGACGAAAGGACCGAGAGGTCTAGAAATGCAGCTCTCTTTGGAAGCAGACTGCAAGCGACCAGGTCATTTGAAGTACCTAGTACCTTCCAATTAAATTCTTCAATTAGAAGGTCATTAATTTTGTATACCCTTGCGAGCTGTTCCCTGGAAAGTCCGGGCCGATCCCTATTATCTGCGATGACATTTGAATGCGATCAGTATAAAAGTAACAAAATAGAAAAAGGCGATAAATTGGAAGATTACCTACCAGGATTTTGAAAGAAGCCGTTATCTGCATAGTCAAAGTAGAAAAATGGATTTTTCCATTTTCCCATGTTGTTGCGAACCCCGTAGATCATTTTTATTGCCTGGTTCGACCATTTGCTCGCATAGAAGAAGCCAAGATCTGACGGGTTTGATTTCACTTGGTAAAACCAAGCGAACTTTTCAGGAGAAGGGGTCTCTAAACCTAATTTATGGTAAAGTATATACAAGCCTACCATATACCTATAGGTATTAGGAGTCAGTTGAAAAGGAATGACCCCATAGTAGTCAATAATCGATTTTATATACGGATGAAGTGGGAGGTGGACACCACACTTGAGAACTGCTTCAGAAAAAGAAGCAAGTCCACGTGGTGGTGTTTGTGGACAGTTGAATTCCATGGGTAGGCGAAGAGATATGGCGATCTTATAGCTGCTCATGATTTTGCTGAGTTTGTTCGATGTGCAGCTCGTCCTTATATTGGTACATGACCAATTCCCCTCTACATATTGATAGCCCGATGAAAATGCAGGAGCATCCCTGATATGTCAGGGCCACTGGTCCTAAGGGAGATTGCCTATGTGAGGACTACTTTGTCTGACCCCTGTTATTTCTACCTCGGGTTCTAGCTCAAGGTAGTCTTCGAGGTTTATGGAGCTAACACTCGAGTCAGATTCTCCAGAAAATGCATTCCCTTCCTTAAATTCCTCACTACTAGATATCTGAAAAGAAATATGGATGGATTTAGTCCTATGCGAGCATCAAGGATTCTCACTATGCCAGTATACTTTGAGGATTCATCCTAGGATTGTACTAACAAGCAAGCTCATCGATTTTTTCTAAGAGGTCTACGGATTCATAAAAATTGTTCGAGCAGTTCGTCAGAAAATAAAATAGGGTATCAGACTTTAGAAACTCTTCTCATGAGTTTGTCTCTGTCCATTATCTAGTGAGTCTACTCTATGAACCGGTAAAAGGGGATAAAAAATTCTCATTTCAGTTCGTTCGGATATGGGATGTGTTTCTATTCCTAGAGGTTGAAACTCAGTTTTTCTGAGAACAGACGAAGAACAATAAGAGAGAAGGAATGAAGTAACCTTTCTTCAGAAGCGGAGGGATTGAGATATGGACTAAACTCCGTCAGAGAAGGTACTGGAATTGTACGAGCTGAAGGAAGAAACGGCGCTGTAGGGTCCTCTGAAAAACTTCGGAATTTTTAGAAAGATGGAAAGAGTGTAATGAATAAGCAGAAACGGATTGATTTCCGATATTTATACCTCGAGCACCGCTAAATCACAGCCATAGATCAAGGTATTTGATATTCAGATCTAAAGGCCGAAGTTCACGCGGGATTTGGTTTTTTCCGAAGATAAATCAGAATCTTTCGAAATTTGAAAAGATTTGGTTTAAAAACGACGGTTGGCATCATCGATATCCTTGAGTCTCCTCTAGTTCTGCTATCTTTCTTAGAAAAGGCAACACGTATTTTCGACTGTCAGAAAAAGGTATGTGTGATCTTGAGAAAGGTGAGATTTGAGATCTGGCGACTTTTCGACTCTTCAAGGATCTCAAATCTAGGTCGTGACATCGCATTTTTTTTAAGTTCGCACTCACTTACAATTAAAAAGAAGCTCCATTTTGTCCTAAAGAACTAATGGAGCTGGGGGGACAATTGTTGTGCAGTCTAAAATCCTATGTCAGGTCGCATGAGTAAGATTAAGTGCGACCTCATCTGAAAGGGTTGTATGTAATCTCCACCGCATAAGTTGAGACCTCCACCGCATAAGTTATGTGCAACCTCCTCTGAATAGGTTACGTGCGACTTCCACCGCAGGAGTTACGTTCGACCTCCTCCGAATAGGTTATGTGCGACCCGAAAGAAAAGGAAACTAGTCTCTGCTTCGTCAAACGGGTAACCTACAAAGAAAGAGAAACAAAAGTCTCTCTTTCAAGTTCGACCAGTTACCCAATTTAAGTGGTTACCCAACTATGTTGTTACTCAAATTGTATTATCCGATTGTATAGTTACCTATTTTCACAATTAGGAACATTGAGTTACCCTCATCTATATAAAGGGAGCTCAAGGTTTCGGTGAAGGGGACTTTTTGGGACTTTTATCTTGAACTTTTGAGAACATAGAGAGATAGATTTTCTTCTTCCGAATCTAGAGAAGCTAAGGAATTTTNGTGTGTGTGTTGTTGGAGCTTTTGCCACTCTGGCCTTCATATCATCAGAAAGACAAGTTGTGGAGCTTGGTTTCTTTTGTCGTTCTCATCTGGTTGACTACGGATGCTCCTGTAGAGGTTTTTGGAACTCATGATAGGCTGAAGCTTATGTATATGCTGGGTGCTGCTCTGTATTGTGTTGTATTGGCTTATATCAGATATTACAAACCAAAAACAAGAAAGACGTGAATTAGGAAGTATAGAATGTCATATTACGTATAACTGAGCAATGCACGCAATCATATCAGGGAGTCCAGGACATCCATGTCTATATAGGAAGTTGTCGAATTGTTTTTTAACTTATTTATTCGTTAGATTCTTTACCAATCCTCCTGCCTTTAAATTGCAACATAATTTATTCATTATTTTAGTATTGCACAGTTTACGAATTGAATAGGATTCAAGACCAAAAGTTTGAGCACACTGTCTGTTTTGTTTTATTTTCCGTTTGAAATGTTTTCAAAATCAAGGTGGAAATCATAATTATAACAAGAACAAATTGAAGAAGAAATAGATGAACGAAAAAAAAAAAAAAAAGATGAGAAAGGAAATCATTATTTATTTGTTAAAACTTACATTGTTTCTTTCTTAGCCTTTGTGACCGATGAGACCCACCATTGTGATTACCCGTAACAACGTTCCACAGACCATAGTCCATAGTTTTACCCCCAGGAGCCATTCCCATTGTGGCCATAAAATCATTTCCTAAGACTAGGCAAAAACATGTACTAAATCTAAAATCCTTGCACTAAATCTAATATTTGATGTCACACCGTCTCACAAGGTAATGACTAATTGTAAATTTGTAATCCATACCGTATCATATCATATCACCCAAACAAAACTAAATATTTTCGATATTTGGGTACGAAACTTAGACCATTCCAGAGAGATGGCTATAAATTGCTTGAGAGGAGTGCCCAGAACCCCATTTCTTTCGAAACCCAACTCTCTTATTCCACCACCTCTCCTCTTCTCCAGACGGGCCCCTCTAGTAGTAACAGCAGCTGCATTTACCCCAATGTCATACGATAAGGAGCTCGCTGCGGCCAAGAAGGCTGCGTCTCTCGCTGCTACTCTCTGCCAGGTATCTCTCTCTCTCTCTCTCTCTCTCTCTCTCTCTCTATATATATATATATATATATATGTGCTGTTACGTTTCTCTAGTATGCGAGCTTGTGGCAAACGAAAAAATAGAACCCAGATTGTAGATTTGCGGATGTTTGTATAGCGTGATCGCATAATTTGAGAGAACATTGGAAGTTTCTGAGCAAAACCCATGTCGTGGATTCTCAATTCCATTTCTTATCAGTATGAAATAAAACATGTTATTGTGTGTATGGACCCGTAACTGTCGGTTCGTCAGAAAGTACACACACAATTTCTGAGCAACATAACTTAGTTCATTTATTTATTATTATTTTTTTTTTGGTAATGAGCAACATAACTTAGTTGTGAATCTGAAAATTGTTATTTGGATATTTGCTGTTTTAGGTTTAAGCTAATGTTCCTCTTGTATGCTGATTTTGGTGGTCTTTCTGTCCTCGGATTCTTTTCTTTGACAGGTGTGTGAATTTGAAGTCTAGAATTATAGGCATGATTTCTTTGATAGTACTTCCCATAGTTTTGTTCATTATTAAAGAAAGACTTTATGGCCAACGGGGAAAGTTATAGTGTCACGACATTTCTCTCTTAAATACTGGCTCTACCATTTTCATTTTGTCAATGCCACCATAATTGTTTCTTCTGTGTACCATTTGCATTTTTGTTAACATTTTTAGTGTATGTTTACTAATCCATAATGAAAAGAATCGCAAAGGGAAATTTGAATGGGAAGGAATCAAAATTGAGGCATCCCTTTCCAATTTCACTAATTTTGTGAAGCATTCCAAAGACTTGAGTCCAAATGGAGTACGTAAACACTGAATGGATGGGAAGAAAAACAATTCTCTGATTTCCATTCTCATTACGGTCCATTACTGATTAGTCAACAAGGCCTAAGAAACACAAAATTTTTGTTAAATTCAATTTCCTGGAAAACTTACACTTGCCGCGACAGAACATTTTACACCCTAGTAACAGGGGTTGAAAATTATTACTAAGCAAACTCCAGAGCTCAAACTTTCCAATTTTAGAAACCATATTCAAAAGTAGAGTGATGTTGGAAACATCTTGCCCAATTGTGTGAGGTCATTTTTCCCTTTCCTAGTGTTTCCCTTGACAGTTATTTGCTTTTGAGTATAAGTGATTTTTTGACCTCTTACTAAGATCATATTAACAATATATATATATATATATATATATATATATATATATATTGAAATGCATATGCTAAGGTGATTTCAAGTATTGTATCTTTTTTTATGTCTTCCAGAAAGTGCAAAAGGCGCTGTTGCAATCAGATGTTCATTCAAAATCAGATAAAAGTCCTGTCACTGTGGCCGATTATGGTTTGTTTTTATAGTTTCCTGCAGCAGATACATGCAATGTACTGGTTTGTTTTGTGACTTTGATGATTCGATATGTGCAACTTGATTGCCAGAAGGGCACTTTAGTTCTGGCTGTCATTTTTGCTTTATTATTTTCCCTTGACTGCAGGTTCACAGGCCGTTGTTAGTTTTATATTGGAGAAGGAACTTCCTACAGAATCATTCTCACTAGTAGCCGAGGAGGTGAATCTTTAGACTTCTCAAGAATTTCGGTGATATGTGGAAGTAGTTTTCTTCCTCGCTTAAATTGTAAATCATACTTTAATATATTGAACTTCTCCAGGATTCAGGAGATCTTCGCAAGGAAAGTGGCCAGGAAACACTAAAGCGCATTACAAAACTTGTAAATGATACTCTCGTAAATGAGGAAGCATATGCTATTGCAACATTTAGCATGGAAGATGTGCTTAGGGCCATTGACAATGGCAAATCTGAAGGTGGTTCTTCTGGCAGACACTGGGTTTTAGATCCCATAGATGGTACCAAAGGGTAAGTTTCAAGATTGGAATTCTTTTACCATTTTATTTTAACTATGCAATTTAAATTGCTTCTTAGTAGAAAAATTCAAATGATCGATGGTTTTCTCTTGACTTATCGTTATGGTTGTCCCCGTGAATTAGAATCTCCATGATATCCCTTTTTGGATAGCTCATTCTATAATTTATAATGTGCATCCATCTAGACACAGAGTCGGGCCTAGACATGTAATTAGAATTAAATTAGAAACCTATTATATCATATAAATATATGTGTATATATATCTCTTTTTTTTTTCAGCAAATGATCTGTCACTTGTGGCCATTTCTAAAACTATTGATCCCCTGGTAAACTGCATGTGGCCCTACATGTTTGTGCCTTAATCCTTTTGCACTACGTAATCCAACGGACGTCACTTTTTTTTTGGGGGGGGGTTATTGTGCCAGTGCGGTTAGTGAGTTAGTAATGTAAGACAAACTTAGATGTACAACTCTGACTTTGCAAAATTTGGAATATAGATATTATTAATCATGAATTGAGACCTATTACTATCATCATTTAGGTTATAATTTTTTAATATTCAGATAGTTTTTAGTTGCTTCAGTTTGTTTATCTTTCCTGACTAGTAGTTACGAATTTCTTTTGCTTTCTTTCTAACCACTTGCTCATTTTTAGTGTGTTATTGTAAGCGACCACGATAAGTCTTATACTAGCTAGATTGTGCCATAGATTTCTTAGAGGAGACCAATATGCAATAGCATTAGCCTTGCTAAATGAAGGGAAAGTAGTCTTGGGAGTCCTTGCTTGTCCAAATCTTCCTTTGGCATCCATCGGTGGTAATAATCAGCATTCTTCTGAATCATCACATGATAAAGTTGGTTGTCTTTTCTTTGCCAAAGTTGATGAAGGAACATATATGCAGTCACTTGATGGTTCTTCACCAGTAAAGGTCAATGCCTGCTTACATAAACTTTTTTTCACCGATCATTATTTCATTACATTTCTCATCAAATACTTCATTTGAGTAGGCATTTGACATTTACATTTCTGGTGCCTCCAGGTGCACGTTAGTGCTATTGAAAATCCAGAAGAAGCATCGTTCTTTGAATCTTTTGAAGCAGCACACTCGTTGCATGACTTATCTAGCTCCATAGCTAAGGTAGAGCAATATTCTGCTATAAACTTTTATGCTTGCTGTTATTTTTGAATTTTCTTATTGGAACTATTTGTGAATGAACAGAAACTCGGTGTCAAAGCTCCACCGGTCAGAATTGATAGCCAGGCAAAGTATGGGGCACTTTCAAGAGGAGATGGAGACATATACCTTCGTTTCCCTCATAAAGGCTACCGTGAGAAAATTTGGGATCATGCTGCAGGATCTATTGTTGTGACTGGTAAACATACTCTACTTTCCAAGCATTATTCTCTTACCTTAACTTGGGGTGAAGTTGTCTACTTAAGGCTAGCCTGCTAGCAGAAATACTCAGATCCCCCTTAGGATCTACGCCTGCTAGCAGAAATACTCAGATCCCCCTTAGGATCTACGTGACAGGAGCTGGTGCAGGGTTGTATCCTGTTGAGTTTCTGAAGTGTAATGAAACAAATAACTCACTTCCTTTTCTGCTAAGCTGACATATCTTGTTGGTGAAATTTACAGAGGCTGGTGGTGTGGTTACAGATGCTGCAGGGAATCCATTGGATTTTTCAAAAGGAAAATATCTTGATCTTGACACAGGGATAATTGTTACCAATCAGAAATTGATGCCATCACTTTTGAAGGCAGTTAGAGCATCAATTGAAGAGAAAGTTTCATCCTTGTGATTCTTTTCAGACCACTGACTGATAAAATCAAATAATGCTGTCCTTTCTTTTGGAGTTTCCAGTCTCATGTTATCAGATGGGAATAAAATGTGAATTTTGTGCTCTTTGGTGCCATGATACAAGTCATAAGACTGGTGAGCTTGTTTCAATGTAAGCCTCGTGATGTCTGAACTGCATTTGAAGCTTTGAATAGCAATGAGACTCAGATCTTATTAACCTTGTAAAAATTACAAGTGCTTCCTTGATTTTTTATTTTTTTAGGTAAATGCTTTCTTGAATGTTAAATTAATTTTACCATTTCTAAGGCAAATTGCTTGGCAAGTTTAAGTAATTATTAGACGGGAGACAAATAGAGTATTGACATCTTTTTAAAAGAGATTATATTGCGTGGAGATTGGAGTACCTAACAATATAGTAAACTCTAAAACTTAAAACGAAATCTATAATTTGAATGAGGTGATTATGAAGAACAACTTAACATGTTAGACTTGAAATTTCTTCCATTCCAAGAGGTACATATCATTTAGATATTTATTTTACTTTTTAACTTGGATTTCCTCGCTAACGCAAGGTGGGTATCTTGCTTTGGAGGAGTCCGTGTTTGTCCTTTTTGTCTCACGTCCATACAGTATACACATATAATAAGTGTTAAGAGTGACAAGACAATCAATAATATCTTGATTGTTACCTTCTAATTTTTATTTTTTTAATCTGAAAGGCGACTATGCAACAAGAGTTAGTTCCTATCCTTTCCCTTCAACCTCTCCACACGCCCTTATCTTTGGGTTCAAACCCAAAACCAAAAGGAACGTACGTACATTTTTCTTGCAATGACATGATATCATATGAGAATATCTAGACAGGAACATCTGATGGGTAATCCTTTGGATATCTTTTGATTGTTTCCCTGAGCAACTTCTCCTGCTCAACAAGGTTGGACGGTGGAACATCATATACATCTGTAAAAACATCTGCAATTGGTGGTTTCTCAACTTTCTCAGCCACTTGAATTGCTTGTAACATCTACAACCAAAAACCATAAGGTGTCAGAAAATTTCCCACCATAAATCTTTTAATCATTTGTCTTATCTGCTACACAACTAGTACTACTAATGATGTTTTGGTCCAAAGTTTTAGTTACAGCACTCACCCTTTCGGTATTCTCAAAGTATCAATTGCTCAAAAGGGACCCCCAAAATGTTGTTCTTTTAATATTAAAGTGAGTAGGGTGCTTCTTTATTTGATTAATAACTGAAAACGGAAGAACATTTCTGTTTCTGATTTTGGATATACTTAGATGGCAACAACATTGATTCCGAAAAACATGGAAACCAAGAAAGGGACTAGAGCTTAAGTTACTTCCAAACAGGCTGCAAGTTTTTACCTGTTTTCTCACACTGTTTCTAAGCTCTGATTCAACCTCAGCATTCCACCAATCATTGCTTTCAATCCATTTTCTAAATCGAGTTACAGGGTCTCGTGCCAATCTCCACCATTCAATTTCCTCAGCAGGTCGATACTTGGTTGAATCATCAGATGTGGAGTGGTGTCCCACTCGATAGGTTAGTGCCTGTAAACAGAAATGATCAAGGGAATGAGAAACCAAGTTTCAAAGTCTTGCCTTAAAAAGGCCGGAAAGTTCAACAAAGCACAGACGCTTGTGTTTATCTCACCTCAATCAAGATTGGTCTGTGTTCACGAATTGCTATGTTACGTGCAGTATGAACTGCACTGTACAGTGCAAGCGCATCATTGCCATCTACTCGAATACTTCGGATCCCGTATGCCTGACCTCTAACAACAACACCATCACCTATCAATCAATGGAACACATACCACCAACAGAGAAAAATCAATTGGTCTTGATATTAACAAATTTTCTGTAACAGAAGTCAAATTAGTAGAAAAAAGAAAAATGAAAACAAAAATACTTCGAAACTGATCTGAAGTAGGTGTACTGATGGCCCATCCATTGTTCCGGCAGATGAATATAACCGGTGCGTCCCTAACTGCCGCAAAGTTTAAAGCAGCATGAAAGTCACCCTACAGTATTTACCCATTAGAAAAATGAGTAAGGAAAACCAATGATCCCTTAAAAAAAGGGGTCCTTAGAGAATTGATGAAAACCAAGCTCTGTGGCAACTTTTGATTTTATCTATTTGCAATCTCTAGAATGGACTCAGTGCAATATGCATAGAGTGCTAATGCAAGAACTAAAATTACCAAATAATAAATACAAAATTTTATTTTCTGAAACAACAAGAACAGCTAATTGACCACAAATTTCCAACTTCCTTTAATCTTTCACAGGAATCAGAAAAATGGTGGTTTCTAATGTTGATAGAAAGAGTATGTTACCTCACTCGTTCCGCCATCACCAAAATAAGTGACCACGCATGCATCTCTTTTGTCCATCTTTAATGAATATGCAGCACCAACAGCATGTGGAATTTGTGTACTGGAAAACAGTTGGAAGTTTATGATATGTACCACAAAAGTTCTACACAACAAATTTTACAGAGTCAAATCTTACGCTATCGTTGATGATACAGTGAAGTAGTTGTGCTTGTTAGATCCATAATGTATAGGCATCTGCCTGCCTTTCCCGTAATCAGCTTTGTTACCAAAACACTGGTTTGCAAATTCTTGCAGGGTAAAACCACGCCATAATAGTACTCCTGGCTCCCTGTACTGCATCCGTATAAAAGAGAGTTTTTCCTCCAATTATTCTCGATGCTCTCACATCCTCAAATACTGAATCAAAGAATAAAGCAAAAGGCTGGACATCTCAGTAAGATGGTTCAAGTACAAATGAACATTTACGTGTTTGTAGTAACCTGAGGAAAGATAAGGTCGTCAATAGTTAGTGCTGCTGCAGATGCAATGTTGATGGCCTCTTCTCCAACTGTGGTCAAATAAAAAGAAACTCTTCCCTGTCTTTGTGCTTCATAGAAGATAGTATCCATCATTTGAAGTGTAACCATGTCACTGTACATTTTTAGAGCGACTTCTTTGTTGACCTATTTGGATAAATAGTTAATTGGTCACAGCTCTGACAGTCTTCTGCATTATACTCATATATACTTGGGGGGGAGGGGAATTCATTCCAGGGATGATAGGTAGGTAATGTAGTTTGATCAGGTGAAGATACCTGTACATAGGTGCTGCCCGTAATTATCTGTCCATTGTCATCGAGGACCCTATAACAGTGTACCCTCTCCTCAGGGGATCCAGATATGAACCTCAATTCAGAAGAGAATGTGACTTTTCCTCCTGGAAAATCCAAGACCTGTCACACAATGAAAACCTTAGAAAACAAAGAAAATATGGACATAACTCACCATGTAGCTATCATCATTATGCGTGGATTTGAAGTTGTATTATGTTCTCATCATCTGCTATTAATTTTAAAAAATCAATCCGCAGCAAGAGTGACTTGACCCTGTCTTCCATGCCAGAAGAAAACTAATCTATCTTATGTTTTTTTTATTCTCAGAGTAAAGTGCATTCACAGCAAGAAAACAAAGCTGGAAATGCCGCTATAGCAGCTAGACAACACAGACAAGGAGAAAAGCAGAAAAAAATTTAAACTGAGCTGCCTAAACTTTAACCTAATTTTTTCTTTAAATCCCAAATTTTCACCGATTTGAAAAGTTAAATATGGCGGTGTTTGCCTCTAGTTTGTTTACTATGCCCATATTCAGCACCTTCATGGCCCTTGTAGGCTCCCAAAACAGAGGAAGCATTACGTCTTTCAGAACTAATGACTTCATCAGAAATCTTCAAAAAAATTTCATAGCAATTTTTTAATATAAAAGATTAAGTAGCCATCGAAAGTTATCCCATTGGGGCTATTTCCACCAATAGTTCACGTGTTCTTACTAGTTTCAGTTAACTCTACATCCAGTCCGGAGCTGGAAGACGGGAATGGCCACCTGCAATCCTCTCTAATGCTTAAGTTGGATAATTTTTTTACTGGAACTAAATAGCAAAGAGAAAATGTTAATATCTCTTGTCGAAAACGACGTGTGATATTTATACTCCTGAAATTAGGAACTTAGCGGCCCCTAATTCTAGGACCAATTGCCTTCCAATTACCTTCTTTCATCATTATCTGCTCCAGAAATTGCGAATTATGGATATTGCAATCTTCTTTGAGTTGACACGACTTGTCCTCCACGATTTTCTCTAGTACATGTCTAGAAGAGACGAGACCGTACTTGTCTGTTTTCCTATTAAGGTGGTTCACCTAACACATATGGCAACCGATGTTGCATTAAATGCTTTGTCTGAGTTTAGAGCTAAACGAACGATACTTGAAAAGACAGTTCGATAGAAGACCCCAAAAGCTCTTGACATCGAACTCCCCAAAAGCTCTTGACCCTCCAGACCACAAGGAGGGGATCTGGGGTAAGCTAGATCCCCCAGGTCTGTCCGATATGAACTCGAGGTGGGCTTGGCTTCTATTTATGTGGGTTAGCAGGCCCACACTTCATCACATGAAGCTCACATGACATTTAAATAGTGTTCTCGGGGCCTGTATTGAACTTGCCGTTCTCTGTCACCTATCCAGTTGTCTTCCAATCCCCGTAGCACACATCGTGGAAATGGGCCCCACACATCTTTTTCAGTTCATCATAAACAAAGTCGTTCTTTTATGAAAATATGTAGCAGTGCATGTATGCTCTAACACAGACTTGTTAAATAAATAAGAAATATCATTCCAGAATTTATTTAGAGGTAAAGAATTGGGTGTCTAAAGAACCCTTTGTGAACATTCATGTTTACCTCCAAATCACTTGACTTTAAATGGGCGTGTGTACTTGTAGTACGTATACCCTACCATCATCCTTCCCATATAACTCTGCTTCAGTAAGAAGATAAAAGGCCACAATACCATGAACCAGTAAAGAGCTTAGAATTTCAAACACCAAGTGGCTCACTCTTAAAGACGATAAAGAGGACAAAACATGAGAGAGTATTTGGGCACCGTGGTACCTAGACAATGACGTGTGCAGAATGACATGTCTGTCTATATTAGATTCCTAATTAATAAACTGATAAATTGAGTCCCAATAAATTATAATTAGCTAATAAGCCGGTGCCAATAACATTATTCAAAATGAATAGTTTAATGAATGCTGAAGTTCAACTTTGACCCAAAAAAAATATTGAAAACCATTTTTCTTATTTTTCTCCGGTAACAAAGTCAATCACAACAAGTATATGGAAATAAGCAAACACCTCATTTGGTCAAACCAACAAGTTATTCCCTTTTCGTCCCACAAAATGATTTACCTAACTTTGAAATTAGAATCGTTATCTGTTAAATCTAAATCTATCATCAAACGTATTATATTACATCAGATAATACCAAGATAAAAGAAAAAAAAGAAAACGTTACTTGAAAAACACTACTAGATTCCGAGAAAAAGAAAGCTGCATATCTTAAAAAACATAAAGCATCTTTCAAATCAAAGATTCAAAAAACCAACACTATATGCCCCGAAAAGGGGGGGAAAAAAAAAAAAAAAAGGAATTCTGCTTTAGAGGTATACCTGCTGATTGGCATCAAAATCATGAAGCGTATCCGACTGTGTCTCAGCTTTGGTGGACTCAAAACGACGAAAGGGGAAATGGGCCGGCGTATTAACGAAATCCGTAACTGGGTTTTTGAGATTTCGAGCACATGCATCTGAAATCGGATGTTTTCGATAGAAAGAGTGAGGCCAAGAGCTCTGGTTGATCATACCCAGAAAACCCACCCTGGAAACGACATGGTTTACAACATTCACTGATTTTCTGGTCCAAAGAGCCATGTAAGAAGAATCAAACTCAAAAACGACGACAATTCGAAATTTTTTTAAAAAAAAAGTAATAAAATTGAGAATAGTTTTGGCTTTGTTTTATGGGTTTGAAGAGAAAAAGCGGATAATCTAGCGAGAGAGAGAGAGAGAGAGAGAGAGAGAGAGGCACTGACGCAGTGTGTGTTAATGAAATCCTATCTTGCGAGAATACTACTAAGAAGATAACGTGGCATCTGAGAAGGCTATAATTGCTCGTTTCTTTTTGGTGGAAATTTTTACATTTAATTTAATTTTCTTCCTTCCGTATAGATTAGAGCTCCAAGTCAGGACACTCTTAAGGAGCAAAGCTGGTCACATTTGGAGTCTTACGTGTGTCTGTGTGACCAATTTTTATCTCCACTGGATTTTTTTATTATTTATTTATGTCCTTCGCGCTTTTTTTTTTTTTTTTTTGTTTGAATATTATGTCAACAAAGAAAAGTATGCAAGGGAATTGACAAATAAACTGACATAGGAGGGGAAATTAATTGTTTTGGAAGTATTGAAAAATAATTGAGGGTCGTTTTAATGGGGCCTGCGGTTCTAGTTTGGATGTTTGTGGAACGTGAAAGACCATACCAAACTAGCTCAAATCAATCCTCTCTTCAGGAAAATGGAAGCCGGGCTCTAGCATTGTGCCAAGTTTTTTTTTGTGATTGGATTTTATAATGTTCTCCCTTGATGGATTATATTGTGCGGGGAAAACAATTAAGGGCACTCATGGTTGACACGGTAACTGAGATGTGGAATCATATGCGTGCATTTTATGATGGAAAAGTACCATAGAGGTTACGTGTAATGCAAAGCACACCTATATAAGTTGTGTGTGGTGAATTGAACCATAACTCTATTAGCATTACAACACATAGATGAGACCAAATAACGACAGTTACACATATAAATATTGTTAAAAATAAGTGATATTCTTTTAATGACTGTCATTTTAAATTACGATTATTTTTTAAAGGTTACAAATCTATAATGGCAGTTACTTAAAATGACAGTCGTCAGTTATAAATCTATAATGTGTAGGATTTACTTAAAATGATAGTCGTCATTTATAAATATACGATGACATTCACTTATATGATAGTCATCATTTATAAATCTATAATGTGTAAGATATAGTAAAACATTTTTTTTTTAAATTTGGAAACATGACTTCGTAAATTGATTATCCTTAAATTCCTTCAAAGCTAAGTATAGTATATTAAGGAAAGCACCGTAGATGTTCTATAGCATAGCACTCACATTTTTATATATAGTACTGAGCCTTACATCTCTATTAATTTGCTTATTTAAAAATGAGCTAATAGCATTTCTTATGTATTAGAATTAAACTTTCATTAGAGAATTCAATGGGCATGCTATGCATGTTATTGTCAAATTTTAGCATTTAGACAAAAATTAAAATTTGGCCAAAAAAAAAATGTAGTGTCCAATATGGCATGCTAAATTTAACAAAAATTATAACATGCAACAATTTATTTACTAAATATAACACTACGAATAATACATGCTGAAATTTAACATGAGCTGTAAATGTATATTGTTATATGAATAAGTAGGTAAATACTATTGGATAATATAATAATAATTAACAATGAAATGATTTTTCAAATACAAGTAATATTAATTTAACTAAAAACAGCATTAATCATTTAGCACCGTTCGAGTGATAACCCTCAAAATATGCGCTAACTTTTAGCATTAGCGCATCATTTTCAGGTGCAATATGTCCCTCGGATTCTCAGAATGTTTCGTGGGTGATTCTTTTCTGGTCTCTTATGTTTGTATTTATGTATGTATTGTATTGTCCGTGCATGAAAGAGCATCAGAGAAGCAAATTCATCTTTCTACGCAAATTATAGTCTAAATTTTATTTGGGATATATCAACATGCACGATGAGTTGGATAAATAACATTTTCCAAAAAGGAAAAATATCAAAAATTCCCTTCTATTTGTGCAAAATATAAGTTTTCACGTTGTGATTCTAGGAATACATGTCTTCAACTGGGTTAATATTATCTCTGCTTACAAATTTTTATCGACTTTTGTCAATGTATTATCTGAAAATACCCAAAGTGACGTGGTCAAATAGTCAAATTATAATTATCCATCAAACTTACAATCAAATAACTTAAATGCATTCCTTCAAAGAAAAATAATTTAAATGCTAATTACTGAAATTTCTTAAACGTTATACAAAAACTTCAACAACAACAACAAAGATTTAGGAATGATTAGGGTTAAATTGGCGGTTTGACTATTGGCCTAACTTTGATTAAGGGCATTAGTGTGTCATTTCACAATATAATTTCACTAAATATGACCCAAATGATATTTTTGATCAGATTTAGAAAATTAAAGGGATATGTATTCTTACAGACGTAGAGTCCAAACTAATATTTTAGTTTTAAAAAAATAGGCAATTTTTGGAATTTTCCTTTTCAAAAAAGAAAGAAAAATACCAGGAAAAGCAATACACGACCAAACATTTTGGTAGGAGAGAAAAAAGAAAAGAAAGAAAGGATAAGAGAGAAAATAGAAAAATAGGTCATTTGATAGGGAGGAAAAAAGGAAAGCAAGAGAAAAGGTAGGACCAGAAAAATTTCTATCCCTCCAAATTAAAGAGAAGGAGAAATGAGATGGAAAAAACTTTAGCTAATGAAATAATTTATATTGAGAATAAAATACTCATTTTAAAATAAATCAATTTTTTTTTTCATTTTACGTACTGAGAAATTAGAGAAAAAAGATACTTTCATTTTCATTCTACATATTTTATATCCCTTGTACTTTTTTTTTTCATTTTTATTTTCTTTCCTTTCTACTAAATTTAGCCTAATTTCATTCATGGTTATAAAATAATACTTAAAAAGAGCTAGTATGATTGCACAACCTATGTGCAACATATTTGATTTTGGGCCAAACGAATGTAGACTATAGAGTATTGTAGAGTATTGTAGCATCTTTTAAGTCATCCTAGTCTAATATACCCGATAAGGGTTGAACAAGTATAGAGTATTTAGGGGAATTTGCATCATAACTAAAAAAATATGATTTTGTTCTTGAAAACAGAAAACTATTTTTTGAGGGTATTTTGTATTATTCTTTGAGAAAAATTAAAAAAAAAAGTTAAAAATAAAAAATTTAGAGGACAATAAAATGTTGTTTTCAAATTTTCTTTTTAAAAAATAAAATATTCAACTTTAACTATATACCCATTCTCACTTAACTCTCTCTCTCTCTCTATATATATATTCTGTTATTATTTTCTCTTGATTACTTACTCTCTCCTTATGCTCTCTAGCCTCTTTTTCCATCCTCGTGTATACTCTCTCTAGTGTTTATCTCCTAATTCTATCTCTCATTATTTTTTTCTCCTAATTCTCAGTAATCACTTTCTCACTCTTATATTCTCTGATCATTGATTCTCTTATCATTTTCTCTCTTTTCATTCTCTCTTATTATTTTCTATCTCCTTATTTTCTTTAATCAAATTCTCTCTTCTTAATTGTTACTTTTTCTATCTTTATTCTCCATCCTCCTACCTATTTATTAATTTTTCTCTTTTTATATGACCTCATCAATTTCTCTCTCTTCATTCTTTTCAATGACTTATTCTTTCTCATCACTTTATATCTCTTTATTTGGTACATTTTCTCTTACATTTTCTCTTAATCTTTCTCTCTTCTCATTCTCTCACTTGAAACTCCCTCTCTTTTTTTCCTATTGACTTTCTCTTTCTAAATATTTTTTTTCAATTCGAATATAATTTTTTTCCTAAAAATGTTTTTAAGTACGCAATTGCCAAATATCTTTTGTGTTTTGAAAACAAAAATAAAAAAAATATTCTCAAATCTGAAAATATAATTTTGAGAACAGAAAATAGAAAAGAATACTAAGCATACCCTAACATACTTGATTTTTTTGTCCCCCTAATTCAGCCCAACCTAATTGCTGATAGGACAATTTTGGTAATTTATGAACATAAGACATGTTCAGTATTTGGTCACTACTTAGGCCATTTGTGTTAAGTGCATGTCCATAGAGGACTAAATGCAAATTTTTTGACTATGTAGCTCCAATCTTTTGTTGTAGAATATAGATTGAAATCTATAAGTTTCACCTTACTAGCTCAGTCGGTCTAAAGTTTGAGAAATGTGTGTGTGAGTTTGAGAGGGTTAGAGATTCAAATTTTGGTAGAATGTGTATTACCTTCTTTTAAATTTGTAATATGTAGTGGTAATTAGTTAAACTTCATTTAAAAAAAAAAAAAGAAATCTATAAGTTTCAAAGACCTATGTTTCAACTAATTTTAGGATAATTTGGGACCACATATATACGGAAAGGAAAATGAGACAAAAGTGTTTATGTAATAGTGATTAATAGAAAAGTTTACGTTAATAACACGTGGCAGTGGTGCCAAAGAATATGCTTGGATCCCAAGGATGATAATACAGATCTATTAGTCCAGAAGAATATATATCCACAGAATATATTTTTACTATCTTTTTCCAGAAAATGTTTCCGTTCTCTTAATTGAACGATTTTGATAGATCCCCACGTGGACTAATGAGAGACATTTTCTGAGTATGTTCTCTTCTCATGGTTCCTAGTTTAAATAGGGTACTAACATTAATATATATATATATATATATATATTTTTTTTTATGGTCTCTTCTATTCTGTCTTTATTGCTAAATGCACTATTAGACTACTTGCAAGTGACAACCACTATTATCTGATTCAGGCAAATGAAGGAATTTGAAGAAACGACGACGGTACATGAATTTCTAGGAAAATGCTCCAGTAGAATTAGAAAGCTTTTGGTTGAATTGGCTTACATTGCAAATCATAAGTTATCGCTTTGTATTTTCAAAATCCAGAAAGGCACTTAATCAATGACTGATTGACAATCGAAGCTGTTGCAGGGGAGGGGACTGATAGGGAAGCGATTATACCATTAACTAATTAATGAATTTTACACATATACCGTGAATTTCGAATTATTTACCCTGGTTGTGAAACTTTGTTCATTATTCTTTCGTTTTTTTTTTTAAAGAGGGAAAAAAAAACGAGAAAAAATTAGGGAGGGTATAGTTGAATTAGCTGTCCCATGATCCTATCTTACTTTCTTTTTTTTTTTTTTTTTTTTTTTTTTTTAAGGACTGTGATCCTATCTTTCAACTCTCTTAAGATCATGCAGCTTATCGGGATCACAGCCTACGATTCTATTCTATGTACTAATTATATATAACAGCATGGGAGGGATGAGATAAGGTGGTGGACCGTGGTTAGGCATATACATGGCCCACAACGTGATAAACCCATGTCTCCTCCATAATAGACGAATATAATATTTTTTTTTTTTGACAATGACGAATATAATAGTCTTGAGAGCTAATCTGAATTTGCAGTGCACATTTATTAGATTATATCGGAATCTAGAATAAAGATTTGGGCCCAGTTTGGTAAGGAGCCGGATCCTATGTCCGGTCTCTCTGTCCACTTTCCTGTCATCCACTAGTTTTTTGCCACATCGGTTCTAAGTTAACCTCTCTTTTTAACGGGGAAAATGGGTTGTTTATGATCCAAATTAAAGAAAGAAAAGAAACACACAGATGAAAAGGCACGATCTTGGAACTGGTCCTAGAATTAATTTATTTTTATTTTTTTTTTTAATGGTACAAAATGAAGCCGTTTGCCCTAATCGTCTCTGTGATAGAGATTAGAGGGTGCCGTCACAGCCGAAACTCCCAACAACATTCTGTGTGGCATGACGGCAACTCCCGAAATCTTCTCGTCGTTCTTTGTCTATGAGCCATCTCAAGGTGGCAGACAAAAAGATGGGAGTAGAGAGGACTAAGCGTGCTTACTCGTTTGTTTTTCTCTTTTTTCTTTTCAATATTAAAAAACTGGGTTATACAACTTAGAAAATTGAAGGACCCAGATCCATCCCACGAAGAAAATCCAGAAAATTTCACTGTTTCAAATGCAAATCAGTCAGGGTCTCTAGTGTTTCCATTTCAATTTTTTTTTTTTTATTTTTTTGGTTTCCTTTTAAGAATTATTTAATGGGTAAACGGGGCGCATCCTTCCGTCAGCGGAGATGAGATGAAGAGACAATATTTTTAATTGACGTGTCTCATTGTTATTAGCCGGACAGAAAAGTAGACAGAGAGACAGACGGATCGGTTCCGTTTGGTAAAGCGTCTTGTCAAACTAAAAGCATTCTTTTTAAAAAAAGAGTTATCTAAAAAACATTTGGTAAAAACTCAATAAACAAAGTTATTGATGAAATTTTGACAAAGTTACAGCTAAAAACTGGCTTCACGTTGGCCCATGTGGGAATCCGTAACACCATTTAATGAACAAATCATAATGCTTAAAATAGTCTCACTATATTTCAAAAATACCGAGCATTTACCCCTAACTGATTACGCATCTTTTCTTCTTTCTTCTTCCTAAACGGTAGGGGTCTCTTCTCCTTAGCCATCTGTAGTTCGACTTTTTTTTCTTTTTTTTTTTTTTAATTTCTTAACCCAAATTTTGTGAACAAACTTTGAGATTTGATCTCTCCTCCCTCTCACTCGCCCTCTATTTCTTTTTTCTCTTTGCTTCCTTCATTTTTCATCTTATAAATCTTTTAGTACAAGCTCGAATAGCAAACTCTTTTTAATTATTGCCGACTGTAGATAGATGGTAAATTTTTTTTTTTTTTTTTTTTTTTTTTTTAATTTCTTAACCCAAATTTTGTGAACAAACTTTGAGATTTGATCTCTCCTCCCTCTCACTCGCCCTCTATTTCTTTTTTCTCTTTGCTTCCTTCATTTTTCATCTTATAAATCTTTTAGTACAAGCTCGAATAGCAAACTCTTTTTAATTATTGCCAACTGTAGATAGATGGTAAATTTTTTTTTTTTTTTCTTTTTTTTTTTGGGTAATATGTGAATTAAACTTTCTAGGTCTTTGATTTTAATTTTTGCTTTTTTTTTTGGTTAGATTTTGCTCAAATTGTATTATCGGTTTTCGTTGATTTGCGATTTGAAACTGACAAATATGGAATTTGATGGGTGTTCCATAGAAATCTCGTCCTTAGTTGTTGGATAGAATAAGAACTTCATTTCTCATTTGTAAATATTATACAAGATACTTGAACATATTGATGAATTGCATTAGTTGAATTTATGTATTGATTATTCTGATCATCCATAGGGAAATGCATTGTTTGTTGGGCTGACATTTAATCCATCACATTAATAGTTGCACTAAAGGAAATAACATCTCTTGTATGTACTCAAAATTGCGAAAATGACAAATAAAGCGAAATAAAAATGCGAAAATGACAAATAAAGCGAAATAAAAAGACACACAATTTACGTGAATTAATAATCTGGCTATGTTTACAAGATTATTATATATTTTTCATTAGAGGGAAAAAAATTTATACAATATTTGTAATACTCACAACTCACGACTCATAAAAAATTCTCTCAATAACTTCTTAGTTGAATCTCTTTCTTTATTTCTATAGATTGAGATTATTTCCTTTTTTTTTTTGGATGTAAAATAGAGTTGTGAAATGATTTATTTATAGCTAAACTTTTCTCCTTCACATGGTTGATACACTACTAAAAATGTGTACTATTACAGCGCGTGTACGGAAGCGCCGTGATAAACGAGAAATACCACGGCGCCTAAAGAGTGCCGTGGTATAGAATCTTTAACGGCGCCTAATGGGCGCCATTGAATATAACTTTCACAGCGCCTATAAGGCGCCATGATACACATCTACCACGGCGCCTAAAAAGCACCGTTGTATTTAAATTTCACAGCGCCCATAAGGCGCCGTGATATATTTTTCTCGGCGTCCATATGGCGCCGAGATAGGGGCCCTATATAAAGGACCCAAAAAAATGAGGCTATATCACTTCCCTCTTACTTTTTTCACCCTTTTCCCTCTTCACTTCTAGCCGCGGCCAATCTCCCCCTTCCACTATTTTTACATTTTTTCTGGTAAACAAGGTATGTTTAAGCTTTTAAACTCATTTTTGTCACTAAAATTAGATTACCCATTGTCTTAACTATGATTTTGACCAATTATTTTGTAGAAATTTCATGTTTTAGGTTATATTTGAAAGAGTTTATATTTGGAAACCCTAATTTATCAAATGTGAATATCTTGAGCATGCATTGATAATTTTTACTCTTGTAATGCTGAGTTAGACTATTTATTTAGTAGAAATCTTATTTTTGAGTAAGTTTTGCTATTTAAGAGCAAATTAATTCGAATTTGTTATTATTTTGTTGCTATTTTTTATTTATTTATTTTAGGTGAAATGTGAGTTCATTTAGTTGTAAAAAGTTTCAAATTGAAAGGTTTATATGAATTTATACCAATTTCATGTTTATTTACTAGAAATCATATATTAGGTTATGCTTTTTAATTTCCATCCTTAGTGTCAATTAATCCAAATTTATGCAATTTTAATTGAATATTGTGTAGTTTTTTAGAAATTTACATATTCAATGTTTAATTTAAAGTATTATAGATTATAGATGTTTAATATTATTTATCATTTTAATTTGCGTATAGGTTTTAGTAGAAATTAGAGTACTGAGATTACTTGTGAATTAGCAAACTGAGCAAATTGAGGTATGTTTTCTCAAATTTTTTTCTTTTATTGACTTATGCATATCACTTTCACATTGGTTTTATATTATTATTTTGGAAAATTTAAACTAGATGAGATATGATATCATATAGGAAATTGTATGTTGTGGTGATATGATGGTGTTATAATTGTGTGGGATTGGTTGAGTTTATTATTTGTGTTGATATTATTTTGTCATATGTTATATTTGGTTGATTGACAAAGTGTTTGTAAACAAATGAGACTATTTAAGAATAAATTAAGTTCTGAATTTGGTAGTACTTAAAAATATAAGAATAATTTGAAATGAGTGTTAATTTATAATTGGTAGTTTAGTTACTCAATTGGTTAATGCTAGAAATAGGAGAGATTATGTACAATTTTTTATGGTACTCAATTTAGTTAGTTTTTTATATCAGTTGTTTATTTTTTAATTTTTTTTTCAATTGTGCTTAGAATGGATAAGGAATAGATATTGGCAGATAGACTATCGACTGAATATAGAAAGGGAGTTGATAGCTTTTTGGAGTTTGCTATTGAAAATATCAAATATTCCAATTTAATTCCATGTCCGTGTATTAAATGTGAAAATTTGCAAAAGATAGGTGTTAAAAAGATAAAAAAATACTTATATTTTAATGGAATAGATCAAAGTTATAAACAATAGATTTGGCATGGTGAAAAGGTTCCAATTACCAGATTTTCGTCAAGAAGAGTATAAGAGATGATTATGAGTTAGATTTAAATGATGATCTTTTTGAAATGATTGATGATGCACAATATGAAACAGATGTAGATCCTATTAAGTTTCAATCATTACTTAATGATGTTGAGAAACCGATCTATCCGGGTTGTACGAAATTTACAAAGTTGTCTGCATTATTGAAATTGTATAATTTGAAAGCAAGACATGGATGGAGTGATAAGATTTTTCAGACTTGTTAGCTTTACTATGAGAGATATTGCCAAATGATAATGAGATGCTACCTTCCTTTTATGAGGCTAAAAAGACTTTATGCTCATTGGATATGCAATATGAGAAAATTCATGCTTGCCTAAATGATTGTATTTTATATCGAAAGAAATTTAAAGATGCAATTTGTTGTCCAGTATGTGGTGAGCCAAGGTGGTAATAGAATAAGAATTCTAAAGAAGCAAAAGTTGGAACCCCTGCTAAAGTTTTTTGGTATATTCCTTCAATTTCTCGTTTTACCCGTCTATTCTGAAATCATGAGCATGCTAAAGATCTAATATGGCATACGAATGAGAGGATAGAAGATGGTAAACTTAGACATCCTGTCGATTCACCAGCTTGGAAAATAATAGATTACAAATGGCCTTCTTTTGGAAGTGATCCAAGGAATCTTCGTCTTGGTCTATTTGTGGATGGTATTAATCCTCATACAACTCTAAGTAGCAAATATAGTTGTTGGCCTGTAATGCTTGTAATCTATAATCTTCCTCCATGGTTGTGTATGAAAAGAAAGTTTACACTTCTTACAATATTAATATCAGGACCTAGATAACCTGGTAATGACATTGATATATATTTAGTCCAGTTGATTGATGAGTTGAACAGTTTGTGGAATAATGGTGTGAAAGCCTATGATGCATATAAGGATGAAGATTTTACTCTTAAAGCTGTGTTACTATGGACAATCAATGACTTCCCTACATATGGGAATTTGTTTGGGTTTTC